>MPNW01000756.1:0-17500 GCA_011800805.1 Hirudo medicinalis | reverse complement strand
GAAACCTTGATGTATCGCATGGTGATACATTAAATTGCATATTATAAAAAGTGTCAAAAATCGTCCTCACCCTAAAACCTCCTCAAACAAAAGTTCATCTATTAAAACACCAAGAAAAACCCGAAAAACCCACACACTCGTCTGCAGCCACCGACGGTTTGTAAACAAACCAAATTTGTCTCGGCAACGGGTGCAACTAATATCAGAGCAGTACTTTTCAGACATCAATTTTGTTCGAGTCTTCCAATTATTAAAATGCTTTTGCCATAAATTAAGAAATTTATTCTAATCAAAAAGACTTTTCGATCCCTAAGCTACGTAGTCCCACTTTCTGGCAACTCGCTGAAAAACTGAATCGCGTGTACTTTGCGCGGATTCTCCATCTCCATCTATGCTCTACATCAACGAAACGAGTGAATGATGACATTTATTCGGTTGACATTTTATGACAACAAATTGTGATAAATGTAGACGTAATAAGTTTGACACTGATCTTTGCTGCAATTGAAACAATGATTGGCCTTCAGTGCAGAATAATTAACCCATTAAACTGGCTAACAATAAAACGTAATTTTTCTTCTTTGGTGATTAACAGGTGATTAATATTAGTCATTAAAAAAAAAAATATCATTCGATTTTCTTAGTCGAGAGCCGTTTTCCGTTCCACTGGTTCTGCTTCTCCGATTTCTTTCTTACATCCTCCTTACTCCCGGACCCTCTGTCGATCAGGAAAATGGCCACCAGGATTACCAGGTGGCAGAGGTGCATGGCGAGACTGCTCTCATCGGTAGAGGGATACTTGTTCCAGCAGAGCTCCAAAACTCCCAGAATCAGAAGTCTTTTAGGATGGAAGATTCATTGTGAAGATATAGTTTCCATTATTGTATCATTTAAAAAAAAAAATTATAAATACAAATTGTGACAATCATTTCTTATACAAATATTAGCGATTACCTAAACTATAAATACAGAAACAATTTCTGAAGTAAATCATTTTAAAATCTAAATTGTCGAAGTTTAACATTCCTCAATCAAATCCCAACAACAACATCACAACACATCCAACAAATTATTATATCTTCAACATAACTCATGGTGCAAGCAAATGGCAATGATCGCTCAGTACAACTCGTAACTTGCACACCTGACTCCGGTCGGAAGCCTCGAACTCCACAAGAGGAAGTGGAGAGTGTGGAAGTACCAGACGTAGAACTGGTAGTGGAGGGAGCGGCTGAAGCACATGCCCACAAAGTTACAAGTGAACAGTGTCAGTATGATGTCTGGATTGATGTTGAGTAATTTAGACATTACTTATTTACATGGCCTCACTCTCTGTAATATCTTAATTACCGACGATGGTGTCGTTATGCAATTAGCTATCATTATGTGACTAATTATCCACATCAATTATCATATTATTAATTAACTGAATAATTATCAAATGCTAATAACAAGTGTATTATTATGTGCTAATTTCCTCCAGAATGGGTACTGTTTCGAATGCAACCAAAATGCCTCCGATGCTACTATGCCTGTGTACTTGTAAGTACTAGCGAACTAAAATATAACAATCAGTTATGACACAATTATCAATTATGACGTTATTATGATAAGTGATTGCCTTATTATCATAAAAATCAACAGTTAATGATATGCAAATCGATTAATCACACAGTCAACAAATCATCTTCCAACCTGTTCCTTCCAGCTTCCTTGATGACTTCGAGTTGAAGAGCACTGCCTTCAGTCCCCCGTGTTTTCTGCGATCAAAATTTAAAATAAATAATTTAAAATAAATAATTTAAAATAAATAACTTAATAAAACAAAGGACTTCAGTGACAACTATCAAGACATCCATCAGCTTTATTTTCTCACATCGCCAGGTGCTCGCCAATTCTCGAAAGAAAATTTACTTCCCTATAAAGTCATTTAGCGATTAAATTCCGTGCATTTGCCACTTCTGCAAGCTTAAGCCATAACATAAATGAATAAACATTACCATCAATATCATCATCATCGTCATCATCATCATCATCATCAACATCATCATTACCATTATCATCATCATTATCACCATCATGAGAGACAAACAAAAAGGTCCACAAAGCCAACCACCTCGTCCACAGTGTCGTGGCCAGGAAGAGGAGACAGGAGATGTGAAGGACGAGCAGAAGGACGTGGAACCTCCGATCCTGGAAAATCTCTTCGGGAAGGAAGCGCCAGTTGACGGTCCACTGGAAGAGGAACTGACGCCCGAACTCGAAGGATCGATGTAGGTAGGGGACGGGGTGGGTGAGAAGAAACGGGGCACCGAGGATGAGCTGGTGTCGGTCAGCGTTTGACGAAATATCGAATTTTAGTTCTTCTTTGGTTTGAGATTAAGCATGGTAAAATAATGCTGCTCAACGATAAGAGCCGAGTCGCAAAAGATGAAATCATATTATTATTCATGATTAATTAGCATAATTTATTAAATTTATTGTGGCAACCAGCGTTTTTGAGCATTTAGTTGCAAACTAATAGTTTGATTTGTTCGTTCGTTATTAAATTCGTCATTAAAACTTCTACGTGCTGGTATTTTGCTGCGCTCAGTTCTAGTCGTTCAGCATCGATTCAACTTGCAGGTGCTTCCATGACATGATTAAACCTCGTTACATCATATCATCCTGAGCGATCACCAGGTTAGCCAAATATGTTCCATTAGACACCATTATGACTCATACATCATCATCAACATTACCACCACCATCATCATCATCATCATCACCATTACCATCATCATCATCATCATCGCTGCCAGGTGATTTTCTACCTGCACGAGGGCACAGAGGGCGAGGTTCAGGATGGTCCTGAAGGTTCCGAGCCTGATGAGGAGGAGGACGAAGATTCCGGGAGCAAAGAGGAGCACGTTCATCTTCACGGAAACTGCGAGACTTTTGAACGGGGGAGGAGTGGTGAAAGAGTGATGGAATGATGATGATGATTGTGATGATGCTTTTTATCACAAATTTTTTTTTTCTACACATTTCATCAGTTATTCTTAAACTACAACAATGACATCGCCATAATGATTATAATTGTTATTGGTATAAATATTATTGACAAATAGTAATATTCAGCTAGTCAACGTCATGTTAGATTTAGTTATATGAATTCATGTAACAATAACAACAATGGTGATCAGGTACTGTCATCATCACTACCACCAACAACAACAACAACAAAAACAATAACAACAACAACAATACAATAATCACTGATTGCAACATGAACACTTGCATTCAACCCCCCCCCCAATCACAAACAGGAACTCACCTGTAGACGATGCATGCCAAGGTCCACCTGTCGAGGAGCATGAGGCAGGCAGATGCGTAGAAGATCGTCATGGCGACGGGGTCGTTGAAGAGTCGCAGGACGTAGATGGAGTGGATGCGATACGAGGCACAACACATGAAGAAGAAGGCATATGGTGGGACCTGATGTGATGATGATGATATCGATGATGACGATAGCAATGATGATGATGACAATAGCATTGATGATGACGACGATAGCAATGATGATGATGATGACGATATCAATGATGTAAATGTAGTTCATTTATATATCGCCACATGCATAGCATCAGAGGCACTTTTTGCAACCATTTATATAGTGCTCCTTCCCAGGGGCGCTTGCAGCAGAGCAGGCCAGGTTTTGAACACGACACATTACGACTGTTGCCATTACGATGATGATGATGATGATGATGACGACATCAGTGATGACGACATCAATGATGATGGTGATGATGACAGCAACAATTCTGCAGATGGCATTTCTCATATTCTCTGCCCAGTCTTGCATTAACCATCACAGCTACAATCATCGTCATCATCATCATCATCATCACTATCACAACCACCACCAAGTACACCACTTAGCATTACCACTATCGCCGCATAGCATTCTCTTCCAACCTTTTTGGTCTTGTGGTAGATGAAGAAGACAAAGAGCAGGGTAATCTGGTAAATGAAGGCGAAGACGTACTGCGCCAGTCGAACGTCTTTACCACTCGAAGTCAGGTGGTAGAGTGCTGTAAAGATGTACACGAAGCCTGCCGGGTACCTGAGACCATTACGATGGTGATGTTGACGGTAATGATTATGAAAGTGGTGTTGATGGTAATGATTATGATAGTGATGTTGATGGTAATGATTATGATAGTGATGTTGATGGTAATGATTATGATAGTGCTGTCAATGAAAATGATTATGACTGAATTTATTCAAACTACAATCAAGCACAATCAAAGCCATCTTGAGGAATAATGCAAATGCACAACTTGCTTCACAACTTGAGAATTACAAAACCATCTACAAAATATTTTCCAAACATTCAAAACACACAGCATCCTTCTTTAACCATCCTTGACCTAAAATGTGGGCACATCAAAACAGAAGGGTAAATCTATCCCCACAAACGTACACCAGTGGTCCGGTGTCCCCCTTGAGCCGAGCATAGTCGTACGTCCCGTTGACGAAACCCTCCACCTCCTGCATGTAGGCGACCCAATCGATCTCCGTGTCTGGAAAACGGAGGAGAGTAAAGTTTGACTTGATTTCATTTCAAGTAGTTTTGTGAGGTCTTATTGTGGTTAGGATTGGAAGCAAGTTGTAAATTTGTTGGGTGGTTGACTGTGGTGTTTTGGTTTTCTTAATGCTTAATGTGTTTCTGGTTGCCAACGCTCAGCTTGGCGCAGGTTTTGTCAACAGTTTCTCCCTTAATAATTGACTTTAACAAAATCCACTAACCACAAATTCCACAAAAAGCACAGGTTTACGTTGAACCACAAAACTCAAAAACACCAATTAGGCTTTTATAAGCTTATTTGCGACGCGTGACGCTTTATGGTGCAACAGCAAATTGACGCAGCTCCAGACACTAATGAAACGTGGCTCACATTTGATGTTGTTGATGACGAACACGTTGACGAAAATCTCAAAGAGAAAAAACATGGCCATAAAATAGACTCCATATTTCGTGTCTGAAACAAAATCCAGTGCTCTGCCAACTATGTTAGGCCGTCCCACCGACTTAGAACGGTCGCCCGCTGCAGCCATATTTCGCCGCTTTCGTGCCTGATATGCGAGAATCGAGTGTGTAAGAGAGGATTTAAGTTATGGAAGTGTTGCAACCAGATGTTTAGTGCTGGAATTCGAAAATCAGTGATTTAAAGTGTAGTTTAATTTTAAAAAGAATAATGTTTTCATAAATATCGCAGCGTCATTTCTCTGGTGATATAGAAAAGCTTAAAAAAACCATATTTGTGATGAAATTGATAATTTAAAATTACTACTTAGATCACAGTACTGATATTATTTTATATTTTCTTTTTGTACATAAACATAAGCTGAGGTTAGTCAAATGATAAAGTTGGCCGTAAGACGATAATGCTTCATTTTTTCATACTTCAATTCGGTATGACCAAAACTACTGGAAACATTCCCACTGCCAAAGGTAATGCCTTCAAACAGGTAATAATCTTAAATTAATTACTTAAGTGGCACCCACAATGATTTGGCATTTGCTAAGAGATCTGACGTGTTGTGGTGATTAGCCAAACGTTTCCTCATATTTCAGCTCTCAGAACTCGGAAACACCTGTTGCAAGAAGGAGATTTCCTTTTGAATAAAAGTTGGAACAAAAGTCCGCATTTGTTTCTTTTTCATTATGAAATTAATGTTTGCACAGCAAACAAACTTTGAGGGAATGTTTTGAGTATCATTACTTGCTGGTTTTACGCGAATATGGATTCCAGGAATTTAGGTAGCAACTTCAGAATAAATTAAAGTCTCCTCTTGCAATGGAGTTTTACGTGGTTAAAGGAGTTTATTTATTCGCTTCCTAATTGTTGGGAATCCTAAGCATTTTGAATACCTCGTTTGAAACGCGCATAAATTATTAGCGGATGACAAATCTCTGTAAAAAGTTGACAAATACACGAGAGCCATGCTGAAACAGCTTATCTGTGGGCTGATATTTAACAACTTTGTAACCTGATACCGGCCATCGCTAAGTTTCAAAGTCCGGTTTTAGTCTTTCTTTCGTAAACCGATTAAAAACTAGTAATTTCCAGCGTTCTTGAAGCCTGTTCTGCTATTGTTATTAATTTTCGTCTGATTTTTTCCAGTTTTATTTGTGATTTTTGAAGTTGATCTATAATCCAGAGGCGTCGAGTGCGAGAGTCTAGTACGCCCATCTGAAACTTTTCGAAAACAAGTTGTTTTGATTTATTCAAATCATTGGATAATTCAGCTGGGTTTTCGTCTCAGACAATGCCAATTTTATGATGAGTAGGTTTTTAGACGTGACATTTATAATTGATTTAGCCTGGACTTTATTCTTGAGTTTACTGTTCTTGAGATTTCACTTTCATGTTGTTATCTTATTCCAACAAATTACTAATTTTTAAGTTTTACATCGTATGTCTTACATATTATGTCTATAATTTCGGTATGAAATTAAGAGAATTCTGATGCTTTCAGCTTCAAAGTATGATATATTTGAAATTTTCATTAGACTATTTCATTATTAAATTGATTTTTCAAATTATTAGCTTTAACAAAAAATGAAGTCATATTTTGTCAAAGCCAATATGAAGTGCCACGTGATAATCCACTGTGACTCCTGTCCAGATTTTTATTTCTGATTTTAAAAAAATCAGTTGCCATGACTTAACAAAATGACCTGTTGGTTGCTTGAAGTTGTATTGTGGATGACGAGTTGTTAAAAGCTGTTGATTGATGGACAAATAATTAAATATAATAATTAAATTATGACAATATTTTTAAAAATAAATAATACTTTAATCTCCAGAAGCTTCAAAAGTTGTTCCAGTGAAGAATGGTTTGAGAGGAAATGAGAGAGAAGTCACATTGGAAAAGTACAGAATTGTGAGTGGTTCTGTTTTATAATTATCAGTAACATAATAACATATATAATTGTTATGTCATACAATAACATATAATTATATAATTGTTATATTATATAATAACATATAAATTATAATATAATTATTATAACATATAATTATATTATAACATATTAATTATTATGTTATAATAACTGATAATTATTAGTTACTGATAATTGCATAATAATGCCATAATAATGTTACAATAATCATAATTAATGACATAATAATTAAAACATAACATATCAATTATAACATATGTTATTATGTTAATAATTACTATGTCCCGAAGTTACCATGTCGACGACGAAGTCATCTTCACAAGTCCCTGCCTATCCACTCAGTAAACGTTAATAATCATCACGAATGAAATTTTCATTGTATTCAATTCATCCAAAACCAAGAGCGAGTCGCACGAAGAGAACCGTTTGAAATGTTTTCGAGTTCTCTTCGTGATCGCGATCCGGAATCATTTTTCTCCGCTCGGCCGATCCACGGCACGAAATTAACTTGGCAGCTTGAAACCTCCGAGCCCCATTTTGCAGGGTCGAAAGGGCGTGCAAATCGACCCCTGGGACGACCCCGAGTACGAGTTCTACCAAACCACCGACAGATACGGCTTCATCCAGTGGGTTTATTTTCAATCGATGATCAATGGTCAGCTGAATGAATGATGATGATGATGATGATGGTAGTGATGATTATGTTAGTGATGATGATGGTGATGATGATGATGGTGATGATAATGATGGTGATGATGATGGTGATGATGATGGTAGTGATGATGGTAGTTATGGTGATGTTGATGATATTGGTAGTGATGATGATGATGATGATGATGATGATGGAATCGTACGATATGTAGTGATAGTGACCGACAAACTGACCCCCCACGAACATGGAAGCTGAAATGGCGATAATTTTTTGTGAACGTAATTGACACATTTTAATCTAATTGGCATAATTCGTCGAATTATTGGTGTTATTTTATTTAATAGTTTTGCAGGTAATCTACTTAACATCTCTTAATTCGATTCATCCTGCATCTTGTTTTTGATCTTCAAACTCCGCTCGTTCTCCCCTGCGACTTGTTTTCATTTTGGGATTTTTTTTTTAAAATGTGAAATTCGTTTTTCTTCTGCGACGCCAGCGAAACGTCGAGGCCTGCGAACGCAAGATCCCATCTGGCTCGTCGTTTGCACGAAAGCTTTCGAACACGACGAGAGTCCCTGCGATGAGATTTTGGATCCGTTCCCAGCGCTCGACTCGATCGTCGCCTTTGCTGTTCGTCGCCGTTATCATCGTCGCTGCCGTCGTCGTCTTCATCGTCATCGCCATCGTAGTTTTTGACATCTTAATCGTAATCACCTGCGCTTCTCTTCCAGCACGAAACCGCTGCCTAAAGAGATATCGCTCAGAGAGATGAAGGTGAGTGCTCGGTGAATTGAGATGCTTGTCATTCCTCCCATGATTGGTCCAACGACTTTACTGCTTTGATGTTTATGATGATGACAATGACGACAACGACGACGACGACGACGACGACGATGATGATGATGATGGTGATGATGATGGTGATGATAATAACGGTGATCACAATGACATCAATAAAGTTGGTGGTTGTGGTAACAACATTGATGATGGTGATGATGATATAGTGTGTTGTTGATGACGACGACAATGCTACAGATTATATTGATAATGGTGATGATGAAGATTACGATGCCAATTGAGGAGATCCTCTTCATGTCTTGAGTCACACTGTATTAATAATATTTTTTAATTATATTAATATTTTTTAATTATATTAATAATATTTTATTTAATTCAATTTGACAAAAACCAGCACAAGGCTACCGAGGTGAAGAGGACCCAGAAATGGCTCAAAATGACAACTAAGTGGAACGAGTTTTATCCCGGGGAGAAGGTCTGAATGAGTTGATGCATGAATGAAAGAATGAATGAATGAATGAGTTGATGCATGAATGAAAGAATGAATGAATGAAAGAACGAATGAAAGAATGAGTTAATGAACGAACGAACGAATGAGTTAATGAATGAACGAATGAACAAACGAATGAATGAATGAGTTAATGAATGAATGAACGAATGAATGAATGAGTTAATGAATGAATGAATGAATGAGTTAATGAATGAATGAATGAATGAATGAATGAATGAATGAACAAATGAATAAATAGATTATTGTTAATAAGTTATCATCACCACTGTTTGTTGCTAAGTTGTTGTATAACAATTATATTTATGAATATTGAGATTTTTTATTATTTTCCTTATGATGGTGATGATTATAACATCATTATTATTAATTAATGTTACTATTTTTAATTATTATTAATATTAAAGTTTATTATTATTATTATTATTATTACACTCGTTGTTGTTGCTATTGTTATTCATCCTTGTTATTAAGATTACACTCTCCATCAATTAATTTGAATTTATAAACAATTACGTAAATAACCGTGACCCGAGAATACCTTGTCGTCCCCACCAATCCAGCTGACCCAGAGGTTCTACAAGGGCATCCCGGACTCCCTGAGGGGCCTCGTTTGGAGTCTCGTTCTTCAGGTGCCGCGGACGAAGGCAGAACGGCCAGGAGTTTACGAGGTCGTTTGGATGGCCAAAGACGTTAATTAATTATATTAATTAGGGCGATTAAGCGAGATGACTAATGGCTGACACGTCTGTCGAACGGCCGGCTGGGGAGATCGCCGTGTCGTTCGGGAAATGTGTGCGTGCGACTTGCTCGACGTGGTGATGATGATGATGATGGTGATGATGATGATGGTCAGTGATCCACGTTGGTTGATGATGATGATGCTGGACAACGAGGTGATTGAGATATGTAAAGTCTCAATCGTGGTGGTTAGTTCGATATTTTTCAATGCTTCGTGAGCAGGAATTCGCCGTTGCTGTGCATTAAAATTCATTTGCGTGCCATTCTTATGTACCATAATGCATTACCCTCATGCACCGCATGCACTATCATCGTGTACTGCAATGCGCGTAATGCCTCGTGAATTCCTTCCAGGAGATGAAGGTCAGGGCCAGCAGGTTTTCTTCGGACATCCACCAGATCGACCTTGACGTCAATAGGACTTACAGAAACCACATCATGTTCCAGAAGAGGTTTGACTTCAAGTGAGTGTAGCAATTATGATAATGATTACGAGCACGGTGATGGAAACAATGATGATCACGATGACGACGATGACGATTGTGAACAAAAACATCAATTATTATTATAGTAACAATATTTATTACATTTCTTATCATAATATTATCATAATAACAATAATTATTACAAATGTAATATTTTTTTTTATAATTTCTCTTAGTTTCTTATCACAATATCGTGCTAATTCTCATATGATTCAGACAGCAGGAGTTGTTCTGGGTGCTGTGCGCCTACTCCATCTACAATGCAGAGGTCGGGTACTGCCAGGGCATGAGCCAGATTGCTGCCATCCTCCTCATGTACATGAACGAAGAGGTGAGGATGACAATGATGTTGTTGTCGATGATGACGATGAAGATGATGGTGATGATGATGATGATGATGATGGTAGCTTTGATGTGAATGGTGATGTAACAGTGGTGGTGATGACGATGAAGATGATGATGATGAATTAAATTAATGATGACAGGTAAATTGGGATCAAGGTGGTGGTGCTTGCAAGAACATCATGTCATGCTGTGGGCATTGATATCTGATGATGATGATGATGATGATGATGATAATGATGATGATGATGATGATGGTGGTGATGATGATGTTTCCAGTGGTGCTGGTGGTGGTGATGGTGATCATGCCGATTTTGCTATTGATATTGGTGATAATAATGATGGTGATTTTTTCATGGAGATGGTCAAGCATAACGTAACATGCCATAAATCCATAGGATGCATTCTGGGCAATGTCGTCCCTCTTCTGCCAAAGGAAGTATGCCCTTCATGGTGAATATTAATTTCATCACTATAATTATAATAATAATAATAATAATAATAATAATAATAATAATAATAATAGTAATAATAGTAATAATAGTAATAATAGTAATAATAACAATAATAACAAGTGAATTTGTGTAGCACCATAGGTGTAAGCATCAGGGGGATCTCAAACCATGTACACAGTGCCGTCACCCAGAGGTGCTTTGTGGTGGTTCAAGTTGGGTCGCAAACACCACACGTAACAACTGTTGCTTTTGCCCTCGCTCACAGGAACGCAAACCCTCTGATCCAACTTGCATCCCAAATATAATAATTTGTTAACGAGAACCATTAAAATAAATTATGTTGATGAGAATCATTAAGCATTAATTAAATAATATCAATCGCATGCGAGCTAAATATTATTAATCACAATAAATTATGTTAATGAGAATCATTAAGCATTAATTAAATATTATTAATTACACGTATACTAAATATTATTAATCATAATAAATTATGTTAATGAGAATCATTAAGCATTAATTAAATAATATCAATCACATGCGAGCTAAATATTATTAATCGCAATAAATTATGTTAACGAGAATCACCGGCGTCGCTAATTATCTCGAAATCCCGACGCGTAGATTTAGTAGATTTCCGTTTTCGAAATGAAGAAATTGTCGCCCATTTGCAGGTCGTGTTGTTTGACGAGCTGGGAGTAAACATTATTTTTTTTTTTAGCTTTCCAGACGAGAAGGTTTTGTTAAAATGAATTTCCTGGGAAGTGTTTACTACTCTGTCTCTGTTTTTGAACCCAGGGTTTTTCAAGCCGGGATTTCCGAAGCTGCTCCGATTCCAGGGCCACCACGACAGGGTGCTGGAGAGGTGCCTGCCGAGAGTCTACAAGCACCTGGTGGGTGTCCGCGACGACGATTAAAGTTAAAATTTAATCAAATCGTAATTAAAATTATCAATCAATCTCCCGACCCGTCGTTCGCTCGAACGATCGCCCAATCAATTAATTGCTCGACCAATCAATCAACCAACCTATCAATCATTGATTGACTAAATCAACCAATCAGCCAATCACCCAACTAATCAATCCAGATCAAAAACTCGATGACGGCCAGCCTCTACACCATCAAGTGGTTCCTCCAATGTTTCCTCGACAGGGTTCGTGCCCTCTCTCAGTCACCATCTCATTATTATTCTCACCTCATTACTATTCGTATCTCATTATCATTCTCATTATTATTTATATCTCATTACTATTCTCATCTCATTGTTATTATTCATATATCATTACTTTTCTCATCTCATTAATATTCATAGTCATTACTATTCATATGTAAATATTATTTTCGTCTCATTACTATTCATAAGTCATTATTATTCTCATCTCATTATTGTTCTAACAACGACCAGATCCAATAGCAGCAGTGATTAGTAATGAGTAACCATTAGTAACTAGTGACCGTGATGAGTAACCTAATTAGTGTTAATTCGAAATATTAATAATAATACTATTAATAATAATTAATAAATAATAATAATAATACTATTAATAATAATTAATTAATAATATTAATAATAATACTATTAATAATAATTTATTAATAAATAATTATTAATAATAATAAATATTATATTATATTATATTATTGTTGTTACTCCATAGTTGATCCCATTCAGTCAAACATACCAGTTATTAATTAATTCACTAGCTAAGGGCTAATTATGCGAGAACGAACAATTAATAACTAATCTACATTTGTCATTCGAATATTAACGAGACACCCGAACGCCCTCCTCCTCCAGGTACCCTTCAGTCTGTGCCTGAGGCTGTGGGACGTGTACATGCTCGAGGGAAGCAGAGTCCTTGTTGCTATGAGTTACACGCTACTCAAGATGTTCCAAAGTAGGTTGTGGTGATCAGATGGTGCTGGTGATGGTGGTGGTGGTAGTGGTGATGATGATTCTGATAATGATAACGATTGCTTTAACTCTTCAAACTCGCTGTCGTTCATGCATGTCTTTTTACATAACCATGCACCCACCAACCAACCAAACAACCAACCAATGCACGGCCTTCTCAGAGGACATAACGAGGATGAACATGGAGGAACTGCTGTCCTTCTTCCAGCACCTCGACTCGAACCCGGCCCTGTCCCACGAATCCGACGACGCCATCATCGTCTCCATGCGCAACAACATGGCCGAACTGCACCGACTCGACCTCGACCTTCCGCGACCGATCGACAACCCCGACGAGTTCCCGAGGTTGCCCTTCGGACGGTTGCCGCCCTCCGATGTCCATGAAGTTCAAGACGACGACGATGAAGAAGATGATGACGACGTCGACTGCGGCTACGAGAGCGTCATGAGCAGCAATGTCGCCGAAGACGACAGAGAACCTGTGACGTCGACGGACATGAAGACGTCGCATGATTCTGCATCGACCTTCAATAGTGCCGAAGGTCACGTCAAGGAAGTTCAGGGCATGAACTTAGCTGCTGTGTGTGACCTTGAAGATGAGGAGGAGGAGGAGGATGTAACTTTGAGGTCGGACAGCAGGTTGAGAAGGGGGTACAGCATCATAGTCGTCCCTCCAGATGGTGGTCGTGCCAACCTCAAAATGATCAGGGGCAATCAGGTGAAGGTCAAATATGGATCATGGAAGAAGGTGGAAGCCGCAAACAGGAATTTTCCACCTTCAGATAATCCTGCGTCTAACTCCACACCAGTTGCCAGGGTGGTCACACGGATGGAGCCTATGTCTGTTCCCTCTAAAACATCGTCGCCCTCTCTCAAGTCGTCGCGAACGACTGGCCCCCACTTGGTCGGCATCCACAACATCAACTCCGGCAGCATCAGAAGACCGGGGTCGAAAGGTCGTAACGAAGTCGAACCCGTCATTCCCGGAACCATCGTCAGTACCAGGCTGTGATCGTTCGGATCTATTTTTCGTCCGAGCTCTCCGATCAGGGGGGGGGTTGCATACGGCTTCTGTTGGCCGAACTTGCGGGGACTGGCCTCCGAGCCGGCGGAGCAGTTTTTGGCGCCGCTCAATCTGCCTCTGAGAAAATCAAAATTTGTTGCAGGAAGCTCTCGAGCTGCCCTTTGCAAACTATTTTCTGTGTGTCCATGTTTCTGAGGACCTTCATTAAGTTGAGGTGGAAAGTACCATTATCATCACATCATGTGTTAATAAAAAATTTATTATGTCATGGGCATACATTATGTTAATGAGGAGTCTTATTTTTAACCTTACTGGTCTCCGTGTTGTATTCAATTTCGCTCAGTATTACACAATTTGAAAGAATTTCCATTATCATTCGTTTATTTTACTATTATGATTATTATTATTATTGATTATTATTATTATTATTATTAATTATTGTTATTATTATTTATTACTATTATTATTAATAATAATAATTATTATTATTGATTACTATTATTGTTATTATTATTATTATTTATTACTATTATTATTATTATTATTATTATTAATGATTATTATTATTATTGATTACTATTATTATTATTATTGTTTTTATTCTGCAACCATCACGACTTTCTTTCGGTGACGTCGTGTCCTCCCCGTGTCGGTCTACTCAGTTTGGTTCTCGGTTCTCGGTCGTCATGCCAACGAGACTCCTCCTTCACCTCTGCATTTGCCCTTGTCTTGTAAGTCTTCATGAGCTGTTTGAGTCTTGCTTGTCATTCAGATTGTATGATTTTCTCTGCCATTGATGATGATGATGATGATGATGATGATGATGATGATGATGGTGCTGATGATGATGGTGCTGATGATGATGATGGTGATGATGACTATGACTGGCAATGAAAATGTTGGTAAGGTTGCTTGAGCCGTTGTTCGTGATGTCACTTTTTTGGGGGCAACAAACCCTTTGACCTGCTCAACTTGTGGACGTGTTTCTGAACGTTTGAATCCATTCATCCACGCATCCATCCATCTACTCATCCATCCATTCATCCACCAACCCACCCATCCACCCATCCATCATTCTGTATTCCGCGATGACGATTCCCTTTTTCCTACGTTCCATCATTCATCGCAGGAGCCACTTTTAAACGCTTTAAAACTATTTTAAAATCCTCTTGAAATGGGCCTGCATCCTTTTCATTCATTCCTTTCCACGGTCGTTCGAAGGCCGCTGGAAGAAGTTTTCCAATACCTTTTGCAGGATTTGGCTTGGGGTCGTTCGAGTCGTGCCGTTCGTCATGACATTGTTTTCGTCGTTTGTATTTATTATTAGTATTAAACATCGATGTCGTTAGTATTGAGTGTTGTTAGTATTGAGTGTTGATATTACTTTCCTCATTGGCTTTGTGATGCGTCGACCATTTTACAAAGTCAAACGATCTGTCAAAATATTCCCTACAATCTGATTGGGCGACTCGACTCCTTGTGTCATTGGCCTCGTCTTTATTTCTAATAGGCAGCAATCAGTCTGACCTTTGCAGGGCTGCTCTTTTGACCCTGCACTCAGAGTTCTGGTGCCGTACAATTGTGCCTCATTTGATTGTCACCCGTGTCGAACGGGTGCGAACGACTAATGTAATCGAGCGAATTACGATCACGTTACATTACATTTTGTTTCGTACAATTACACTTATTGATTGATTGATTACGGTTACATCAGTTACAGTTACACCGTAGCGGTCATTACTGTTACAGTTAAGTTTGTTACCGGTCGACGTAATCCAGTTTACGTCGAAATGTCACGAAGCCGTCGCGCTCGACAGATTCTTCGTCTTTATTATTTTGTTAATATTATTGAGATGATTTCATTTTGCTCCTTGAGTTTCAGACCTATGCAATCGACGGATATTATATTTTCTTGTTGTAATTATTTTTTATTCGATCGTAATTCTTTCATTCCGTAAGTGCGAGCAGGTAATTATATTGATTGCTTTTTTCCTCCTTCTTTCCATCTTTCGATTGCGAGGTCGATTCCTGAGATTGTACGTCGCTCGAGAAGTCGCTGCATTTCCACTCAATCGGACTTCAATCGATCCACTTTCAATCACTCAATTATCAGTTAAATTTCAATCAATTAATTTCCAATCAATTGATGTTTGATCAATCAATTAATTTTCAATCAAGTGATATTTGATCAATCAATTTTTAACCAATCAATTAATTTTCAACCAATCGATTAATTTTCTGCCAATCGATCGCAATCTTCCTGGTTGCTTTTGCACTCTCGTTTTTGGTCGTCCGAGCTTCTCTCTGTTCGAGGGCTCAAAAGGTGTTCTTCAAACGAAATATTAATCGCGACAAATTTAAATTTAAAATTGCCAATGAATCGATTATAACGAATTTATCGGATCGTGCTTTCGATTGTCCATAAAATAATATCATAATTTGATTGTCCATAATATAATATTATTATGTAATTTATAACTAAGATCTTAAATAAATGTAATGGTATTGTCCTGACAGCTCTTGAGGTTACATCGCAAATTACGGATTACCATCACCATCGTAACCGTCATCAACGTCATCACATTATCACATGATATTAATAAACTGATTTAGGAATTATTCAGATTGTATTTGTAATGTGATCGTCGCAAATAAGTTAATTGTCTAGAGCCGGATCGCGTCAAAAGCAAATAATAACAATAATTAATAATTTGTAATTAATAATAATAACAGTGCTGAACGATAAGGGGTTAGGGAGGGCAAGTCAGCTTTCGGCCCTTGGACCGCTGGGGTAGCGAGGATTAGGTTGATCACAGCAGCTTGCAGGTCTGCGGCCGAATGAGCGACATTCTCCGGATCCAAACCGATGATGATAATGACGATGACGACTATGATGATGATGATATTGACGATGACGACTATGATGATGATGATATTGACGATGACGACTATGATGATGATGATATTGACGATGGCGACTATGATGATGATGATATTGACGATGGCGACTATGATGATGATGATATTGACGATGGCGACTATGATGATGATGATATTGATGATGACGACTATGATGATGATGATATTGACGATGACGACTATTGTGATGATTACGACGATGGTGACGATGACAACTATTATGATGATTACGATGATGTTGACGATGACGACTATTATGATGATTACGATGATGGTGACGATGACGACTATTACGATGATTACGATGATGTTGACGATGACGACTATTATGATGATGATGACGACGGCGACGATGGTTCAGTTTAGCCATCCTAGCCACTGCCGAAATCATCATTACCCGCAATCATCGTTATCAAAACCGTCACAATCGTCATCATCATAACCACCACATTCATCTTTATAATAACCGCAATAATCATCACCATCATAACCATCATAATCATCATCATCACAACCGCCATAATCATCACTATCATAAACGACATAATCATCACCATCATAACCATCATAATCATCATCATCACAACCGCCATAATCATCACTATCATAAACGACATAATCATCACCATCATAACCATCATCATCGTCACCACCACCATAATCATCACCATCATATCACCGTCATCATCATTGACAACAAAAC
>MPNW01000755.1:93992-105230 GCA_011800805.1 Hirudo medicinalis | reverse complement strand
CATTCCATCACATGCTCGGGCCCTAAAATATATTCAAAAATCCCAGCCATAATATTTTCTCAACCGAACCTATCTTCTTTTAAACGCATGCTCAAACACTTCATTATTAATTCGCCATCATTTCTCTAACATCTTCTTCGCTCTCCGTCCACAAATAATGGACCCATAGTCACAATTCAACGGTTTTTTAAATATGGTATGGGTTGTCCAGAGAGCGGGATACTAATCCCTTAGGATCAACCCTTGAGCGGGCATAATTTTGTTTGTATTTTATATATTCATGTTGTTTATTTTCTTGTTCTGCTCAATAAAGGAAAAAAAAAAACTTTAAAACTCACGGGGAGGGCCATGCCCTTCCCCCCCCCCCTAAATCCGCCACTGGTCTCGGAATAGTTCCATGCATACTCTTCTGATCAAAAGAAAGAAATCACTGGACGACCTGAGGAACAGGCGTGACTTGATGAGGGCATGCTAAGTTGATTCTCTTTGATACATGGCTAGCATATGTTGCACATCAATCGATGCGATATACCAAATGCCAAATTGAAATCTAACTCTTTAAGGAATCGCCTCTGCCGCTGGTTATAATGCTTTATTAAAAATGCTACTACAAATTTTATGATAGTTATCAAAATTTTACTTGTTCTTTATTCACTATATAATTTATTTTATATTATTGATTCAAATAAATTTGTAATACCACTTACTAAATGCAAATATCAATTTATTTATTAATTGTCTGTAATTTATAAAATTTAAAATTTTTAAGAACGCGGTAAAAGCATCAAAGCTGATATTTCTAAGCATTATTGAACAAATTATTAACAGAATATTCGTTGTTTATTAACGGCTTTCGACATTGCGGAAGGTCAGATCGCTTGTATCCAGCCAACTTCAAGGATGGGCTTGTTTGGGTCGATTGGGAAAAGGCACTTGGAGCTTGCAAAAATATGGTGAGTTCGTCTTAATTTAAAAAGCGATTTCCACTTTTTTGCTAACGATGCCGACTATCTTTGTCATATTCCAAGGTCTTCCACGGGAGCTATGTACTATGGATCCGCCATTGGACTCGCCCTTTATTTTCTTGAGTGGAAGGCAGTGTTGAAGTACGTTCCAATTTGGGGAGACAAGTACAACAGGCAACCTCCGAGATGAAAGAACCGACGGACTTACAATCAAGCCTAATTTTAAGCTAAATTTAATTTCGGGTAATAAATGATTTAGGACCATGACCGCGTCAGCCTTGTCGCCATATTGATCCGAAATATTGCAAGCCTCTTATAACCAAGACCAGCAACTGTGGGATATTTTAAGTCACTTTTCACCGTAGATTCAAAGCACCTTGACAAACCTCCAGCTGACAGTTCATGAATAGATTTACATTGTGCTTTGGGATCGGGAGATGCTAGTAGAAAGTAGCCAAGTAGCAAGCCCTACATAACTGGCATCAGGAATAATTTCCAATTCATTATGCTGCTATGCTGCATGCGATCCTGTCAAGGTTGTCATCGTTTGTTCTGCATTGGACACCTCATTTGATCAGGCCAGGGATCATAGCAAGTTAGAAGCAGCTAGATTAAGGTTCTATATCTGAACAAATTGACCTGGAGCATTTTCTCCATTTTTGTTAATTGCCTTCAACAGTAAACATCCAAAACACCGGAGTCAGACCCATTCCAAACTCCATCCAACAAAATTTGTTCTGTTTGTGGAAGTTTGCAAAGGAGCACATAAAGAGCCAGCATTTATAAATATAAGCAAGGCATAAGAACATGTTATCTTGTCCTCATTGAATGTCATGTTTTGATTGCACACATTAAAACGAAAATTTAAAATTGAACAGAAAAGTATGAACACTGATGAATGGCATTGTCTTTGACTTTTAGCCAGCACATCATCTGAAGAATCGTGTCAGTTGTTGCAGAGTCCTGGAGACCTGCTTCAGCTCATCAGAACTGAAACATTATGACATAAAAGACTGAATAAGCTAGAAATGTTAAATTCCACATCATGCACATTGCTTCATGACTGAGGAACCACCCTAAGAAACCAACTAGCTGATATGAATGTTTTAGATGATTTCATTATCTCAAGTCAAAGTCAAATTTAAATATCGAATAAATAACCTGGAGATAATTTGATGAAATTCTGCAATTTGTTGCTCGGTTATTGTTTGTTTTCCAGTTGTTGAATGAATGGGAAGAGCCTTTAGAGTTTGTCTCAGCCAGTGAGAAGCAGCCTATGTGAACACAGAAAGTTACTTAACTTTATGAGTGAAGTGGTGTGAGGTACAACTGAATTCATGAAATGAAGTTTTGTATTTATCTTTGTATGAGGAGGCTACTTGCCTCTTTATCTAAAATAAGTAGTTCATAGAGGAGCTCAACGATTTTGTAAGCAGTTATGCTTGGAAGGCAGAAGAGGGAAGCTTTGATGATATGGTTCATGATCTCTTGTCCTTGATTGAGTAACAGTTCCTTCATTTGAATTCCACACTCACTGCCCTGAACACATAAGCATAGGCATCAGAGTCCCATTGACCCAAGAATCAACCTAGGGTCTTTAATAATTGTACAACATAAATAAATGGATGACAAATTATGGCCTTTTAAACAGAATTAATTGCTTTGGCCAAATATTCATTCTGAACAACTGCATAAGACTCCTGTCACTCAAACCTGTAGAGTGTTGCATGCTTTGATAATTTCAATGAGGAACAAACAAGATGATTCGTTTGCATCTTTGTGGTCCAAGCAGCAAGAGAGGGTGGCATAAACCAGCAACTGTTTTGTGCAGCAGCTGCCCACAAAAGGCTGTGGAGCCCTTTGCACAAACCTGTTAAGGAGGCAATCAATTTCTAAAAGCAATATCAAGAATTGTATGAACTTAAACCATTCATCAATAGTTGCTGATCACTACTGAATCTTTGTGAATGCTGCCCTTAAATGTGATAGAAACCGATTCAATAAACCTGAAGGCAAGTCTGAAGAGATCATCCACAATATCAGGGTGGTTCCTCAGTCCTGATACCTCATCAAGGAGTTTAAAAGTCAATGGGCAGAGAAACTGCAAGAATGGATGGAATAACAGCATAAATAATAATAACATAGCAATAGTATATGGAGCTCAAATGGTACATTTTTGAGTACTATAAAATATTTAATAAAATAGAATTAGCAAAGCTAACTTCCAGCATTTCAATGAGGATGAGATGATATAAAGCATCCTCTCCAAATTCATCAACTAAAATGCTTCCGAGGTAGAGACAGCATGAATGAGGGTACAGTTGGAACAAACTGACAATCTAAAGTCAATAAGTTACATTATAGATATTGGGGATATAGATGTGCAAAAAACTCATATCGGTAGTTACAAACTTAGGCTAAAAAAATTAAAATGCAAAAATAGTTGAAGCATAAAAGAAGTGACAATGTCAAAAGGCAAAAACACAAAATGTCCTATGACCTATTTAAAAGAGGCTCAATTGAAAGAATAGAACTTCTGTTAATATGACAAACAGAACAAAGAGGGTGGATGCAAATGTAAAGAAATGAGCAATATGCTTGAAGATGACAGCAGATGTGATTTACAGTGAGATAGACTGACATTAAATGATTCATGGAAATGAACGGATGAAATTGTTACAAAATCCATCAGGTAGCATGTTTTGCACGAATTTATTTGAAAATATTCAATCGATGAACCATGAGTATTCTGTTATCAGTGAATGATGATTTTGTTGATGACCATGCCTGAAGTGGACTTAAAATACATGATGATGCAAAAGTTTTAAAAGAAGCAGTTAGAGACCCAGAAAATGTTGCAATATGACAAATAAGGATGAATAAGAGAATAATAATAATAACAATAATAATGAAAAATTTATAGGCTTAGCGTCAGAGGCGCTAGTACCATGTAATTGCAGTATTGTTGTCAGTGAGGTCACACGTAAGGGTTTAGTTAAGTTAATGACATCCACTTCTTGATTAATAAACATTGTTTATGAAATTTCTGATTGAGACCATTTTCATACCCATAGAGAATACCCATAAGTTAATTTAATCAATTCAAAACTTCAATAAACATACAGCATTTAAAAAAAACCCAAGGTCTGAATAAAATGCATGCTTAAAAAAGTTGATATGTAAATTACATTTTAAATGTGGAAAAAGACCTTAAGTACCTCAGTGATGATAGGCTGAACAAAAGAAGTTGAATTCTTTCCCAAACACCTGACAGCAAATCTAATGCACCTGCAACATCTTTCAATAATCTTCCCATCTCTGGCACACTTTGAAAATACTTTCGAAAGCACTGGCCAAACCTGGAAGAGTAAAGATAGAACAGCAGCATTAGTTAAAGTATGATTCTTTACTGTATGACCATACATCCATGCATCCAACAATGCAGATGGTGAGTCTCAACAAATGTTGCAATTTGAAGATTGGTGCCCCACATAGTGAAGTAAAATATGAAAGGATCCCGATGGAGTAAAACAGGAGATAATGGTGATGTGTCTCTGATTAAGCATTTTTAAGACTCCAGGCTGAAATTCAAGGAACTGACTAGGATAAAGAAAGCTAATGCAATGCTTGGCACCCCGTCAAAATAGCCCAGGACAGAATAATAATAAAATAGCCAAAAAAATTTATTTTAACTTATTTAACTAAATGAAATTGTAAATTAGCCACGTTAAATTAGCTAAATTTTGAGATTGTAAGCAATTCTGTGCAGATAATCAAGAGTTTCTGTGTTGCCATATGCAAACTGAGATTCTGCTCTGAGGTTCCGTCTTTTTCTTACAACGTACAATGTTGTCTTCCCAGTAATCGAGCACTGGATCAATTTCCCTCAGACAACTTCCCACCAATTTTCAACATTTCCAATGCATTTGTGACATTAATGCTTGAAACACAACTTAAAGCCAAAAGCATCTTGACATGGACACGGATGTTTTCATTGTCAAGATAGCTATCTGCTGGATGAAGTTCCTGCGCTTTCCTCCAAAGACATTGGCCGACGTGGAAAAGGCATCCAGGTAGTTGGGAAACCACGCTTAACAGCATTTTGACTGGCTGTTTCAAAGTCTGCCATCATACTTAACATGTTAAGTAATGGCTTTAGCTGACAAACCTTTTTGGAAACCCGAATGTCTCTTCTGACTTATCTTATAGAAGGATGTAGATTCGATGGAAAGGCAACACAATTACAGAACCACAGAGCAGAACCTCGGTTTGCCATTCAGCTAAGGAATGTCTGCAATCATGTAACTGATGGTTTACCTAGAACAATAATTCAGAGGAAACATGGCATCGCAGTTTTCAGCAAACAATCAATTTTCATCATCCATCAGTCTTCAAACTCATTGGGTAACTGTTTTGAAAAGAACAGGATAAAGTGAAGATCAACATCACAAGTTTTCAGGCAGGTAACAGACAACCAGAAGCATCGAAGGTTACTTAACCTTCAGTTACGAAACTGAATCGACGTCTTCGTAGTCCAACAACACAGAAACTCTCGATTACCTACATGGAATTGCTTACAATCTCAAAATTTAACTAATTTAATGTGGGGATTGGGGATGTCAGCAAGATGAATAGGAATATTACAATAAGCTTTCACTAAATCTAAATTCCTGAAGATGGACTTGTCACTGAGATGACTGGTCACATCAGAGACTCAGGGTAGAGGGTTTCTGTCAGATTTGGTGACACTTTAGGTTAGGTTTTAAGTTTTGGTTAAGTTTGAGATAACCGCAGGGCCACCATTGACTGTTCTTCTTGGGAACCACATGCATTGGGCTAGCTTATGGACTATTTGAATGTTAAACAATTCCAGCTTTTAACAGCATTGAAAATTCGAACTTGGCAGCCTCAAACCTGTCAGGGGAAGTTGCCAAAAAAGTGAACAAATTGGTTGATTCAATTACATGGTTTGTGGATGATGGAGTGCTTGAAGTGCCATCTACTTACTGATGGCCAATGAGTTGTGTGATGCTGTGTAAAGTGTGATTTCAATATTTTGAACCAAACCTCGGCTTGGCTAAAAGCGGCTAGCTTAATTGAGATTCCATGTTTAGCATCTGTCTCCAGTGAAGCGTTTGAAACTCGGGCTTCATTTCAAAGTAAATTCGTACACCAAAAACGCTCATGATGTCACCAAAACTCAAATAAGTATCAACCGCTCTGAATGCTTCAACTCAGAGAAAACCCAGAAAATGGAAAGTCAACAGCAATAGCCTGTCCATAATTTATACTTTTTTCACTCGCTGAGGATGTGCGCACACTACAGGCCCTTATGGATTATAGAATTTTTTTCAGTATTAAGGTGGTGCATAGATGGAACCCTCTAGTGGAAAAAGCAGTGAAAGCTTAAAACACATCCAACATTAAATTTCTTATAGATAATTTTTATGGTGACAGAGCTTATGACATTTGATTTTATATGTTGTTTTGTTGATTTGCTTTTTGATTTTTGCTCGTTTTTCATATTGTTCATCGTGTGATCTGGCAATCAATAATAAATAACAATAAAAATACCTGCTCGACAGCTTCTTGACAGGGGTGAATATCACTATTTTTCACATCAGGATTCAAATGACTTCAACAAACAATATTCTACATCAATATTGTGAACCTCCAGAATTAATAAAATTACTGCCAGTATAGTTTATTTCAAAATTATTTTAAATTACCTGAATATAGCTGCAAGTCTATCGAGCCAAATAATTGGGTCATTTTCCTTGCTTCCAGGAAGTACTTTGGCATTTCCATTCAAGATCTTTATCATATGAGAACAATAATAATAACATAATAATAACAATTAATTACAACAGAACAAAATTGTAAAAAAAACCCTTATATTTTTATGCACACAAACATTGACAGTTTTGACAATGCTGTAACAGAAGAGAAAGGAATTAAATAAGTAATAAATTAAACAAATAATTGCAGCGCACAATTTCAAAATACTCATGTAAAATAATCTTCAAACAACTGTCTGGAAGTCCAATCCAGCTTAAATAAATAATGGGACAAACACTGCTTAGAGGCAGGACTTGCAAGGCACACAATTGTTTTGTCTTTGCTGCAACATCGATGGCCGACATTCTGCCAAGAATTCCAGCACATCCTATCGAGTACATGCACATGGTCAACTTAACTAAGACAAATTAAAAAATAAATATATTATCAAACCCTTCAAAATTCCAAGAACTGCATCATTGGAGACATTGCTAGTTTCGACAGATTGAAGAATTTGAAGGAGATTGTCGAACAATGGGGTCATGTGACTTGGACTGCAGAGGCAGAGATGCTCAATGGAATCAGAAGCTGCACTGGCGAGATGATTTGATCGGAGGCCTAACAGCAAGAACCTGAGACAAGGCTCTATACAGAGTTCAATTATTGCAATTATTAAGTGACTGAATATGTATAAATATGTAATAATAATAATAATAATAATAATAATAATAATAATAATAATAATAATAATAATAATAATAATAATATATCATTGGGTTATTGACAAGCTCACCAATAAATTGTGGGTGTTTACCAATCCAGTTCTTCAGCTCTTTAATGAGTTTGATGCATGAATGCCTCACACACTGGTGCATGTCTCCTGCATTCAATATCATCTCAAGTGCTTTGCCAACAACTTGAGTGTCAGACCTTAATTTAGAGACATAAGTTAAAAATATATCTGGTGGCAAATTTACATGATGTGAATAAACATTACTTAATTATTATGAATTAATGTTTTAAGATTAGAAGTTAATTATTAACAATCATTGTAAATATATAGTAACACCCTGTGAGATCCTTAGCAGTGGCACTCATGATGAAGATACAGACTTCACACTCAGGCCAACAATCTCCACAATGCTTGAGTGACTCAAACAACTATTCCATTATAAAATATGAATAATTCTGAAATTATTATGAGACCAGCCCATTAAAGGTTAATACCAACCTCCACAAAAAGATGTTCAGAATTGATCATGAATGCAACATCAGCAATCAGTTCTTGACATTCATATCTAAATTCCATAAAATCATCAGGACAATCATGAATTGTCTCCTACAAAATTAAGCAAATGTTATCATCGCTCACAAGTTTCATTATAAAATCAGCTTACATAAGAAGGATCGAGCAGCATATGCGACCTTAAAGCCATCACAAGTCTATAAATGTATGGACTCAGTAAATCCTTCAATTCCTTCTTTTCATAGAGGAGTTCGGCAAAACGATTCCAAAAGGTGAAAGATGTACTTGATACCTGGATACAAATCAAACTTATCTATCTACATGGTCTAATTATAATGATTGCTTCTAAATGAATAAGATCAATATTTCTCCCATGACAAATCATTAATAATAATAATAATAATAATAATAATAATAATAATAATAATAATAATAATAATAATAATAATAATAATAACAACAACAACAACAACAATAATAACAGTGAGGAAACCACCTGTTTATACTCATAAATAATTATAATTTTTTAGTAAATAATAAATCTTACATTATCTAAAGATAATTATCTTTATCTTTATTATTATTAGATTAGATTATTAGATTTATTATTATCTTTAGATAATGTAAGATTTATTATTTACTAAAAAATTATAATTATTATGTAAGCATATCATAAGAAGGATTATATAAACAGACAAAACAAGTTTAATGTTATAGTGAGCAATAACAAACCTAACAAACCTCAAAACTTTTGCAATTTGCTGATAAAAGCACAAGATCTAGTAGGTGGAAAGTGCCAAAACCCTGTACAATACATCATTTATGTATGTCAAAATATTTGCAAAGGTAAAATGACCAGAAATATTTAATAAAAATATGCCCAACAATTGATTACATTAAAACAATCAGAGTGAAACCTCATTTGGACTTGAAAGGAAGTGAGGCAAGAAAGCCTCACATGTATCAGTGAAGATCCTGCTGAAGCTCATGAGTCTGTAAAATAAGCAATTAATAATTATTAATCATTGCTTAGCTGTTGATAGCAATAATAATTATATATTATTATAATATATTATAAATTATTGTATATATATAATAATTATGTATATAAATATACTTAATAATTATATTATTATTAATAATAACAGTTAAAATTAACAGTTAACAAAAATACCTTTCAACATCATCAGGAGATGTTTGACATAGCTTCGTAAAGGTTGGTGACAATGCGCACACTCCCTCAAACAACATCCTAGATAAATTTTCTTTCTTTTCTGCATCAACTTCATCTGACTGTCAGTCATCAACAAAAAACGAACTTGATCAGATAAGTCATTATTTCCAAGTATTTAATTATTAAATACTGTATAAAAAAACTTTTTAAAAAACAGGCTTTAATTTCACCAGTCCAAAAATGCACTAAAAATGAGAAAATAATTTTTTCAATCTGAGACGTATTAAAGGACATAGGTAATATAAAATTATCTTGACTAAAAATAAAAGCATGGGGGCTCACCATAATAAATTTCTCTGCCTTATATGCATTCATTCGTTAAATGTGAAGTTTTTCGGAAGATTTTATGAGGCTTACATTCTTTATTAACAATTTCCATTTCCATGCACTACTAACTTAATAATTGCTAACTATTGTTATTGTAAATAATTTCCATCACACATACACTTCTGAATGAATAATGCTTGTATTTTCATCATTATTCTGTCTGCCATTCCACATACATTAGGTCTGCTCATTTTTCATGTAATCCTCATTTAAGTTCAATTCCACATTCTTTAATATACAGTATTAACTTTAGTATTTACTTTATATAGAATTTATTTTCTTTTTAGTCTTCAAATCTTGTTATTTGTTTATTGTTACATTTGTCCATTGTTTAAATTGTTGAGAAGTGATATTCGAGTAAACAAGGACTGGGGAAACAGTCCAGGGGAGCAGGGAAGTTTGAGTTGGATAAGGATTGCGAGTTTGACGAATAGGCAGGCGAATATGTACTTTGGAGATATTAGCGATATGATATATTTCAGTCGCGTATCGGTTTCGAAGTTTTTGGCTGCCAATAAAGTTTCTGTTCAGTTTTATAAAGTTGGAATATTCATACAAAGACTCAACAATAATTAATTGTTATATGTCCATTACAAAATGGACAGTCAAAATTTAGACGAGTTTAAGCCGGGATCTTTAGTTTGTATTTTGAAAAATGTATCACTTGAAATACTTACATAAATCATTTGAAATACTTCCACGAAGCACTGTGATTCTCAAACAGTCTCTCTTAAGTTCTTTTTAGCATCATTCCTGAGGTACCAGGTCTATTTACAATATCTTGCAGACTACCGCAGAATGACAACTCCCCATCATAATCAATGCCGAAGCTGTTATTGAACATTGCAAAGTCTCGTTGGATGACATTGAAGCTACACACTTCTAGATAGCCATTGGTGTCAATTCTATTTCCGATGGGGTTATCATTCGAAAGTATTCCGATGCTTTCATAGGTACTACCATCTTCAATCATAATCCGATCTATTGCTGATATAATGCGAATTGTAGCTATTGCCATATTAGCTAATACCATAGCAGCACACTGGATTCAAGGATAGCCTGAAGTAAAGATATCAATTCTCCAATTGGCATATAGGCATTCCAATGTAGTTGTCTCTCCAACATTGTTAGGTTGTGGCTCTATTTGTGTAACAAGAATAACATCTTCATCATTGAGTTGGACATTATTGTTAATTGCTATGTCTCTGTATAATGGATTATTAGCTATTAGCCATCATAATGTATCAAAAAATTCGAGATCAAGATATTGTATACTCTCTTGTAATGTCAAGATTTTCAAAATGCTCAGCCATGACTACTATCCCAGTGTTGTCCGATGATCTTGGTAACTTATTCAGTAACTTCTAACTAACTTCAAGGATGTCTTGAACAAATAGCCTGTCCATGAAATCTGTACTGTCCAGAGACCAGAGAACTTAATGATCTTAATAAATGGTGTGATTCTTGACAATAGATTGCTCAGACTTTGTAAGTTGGAGAATTACACCTGGAATGACACCTGGATTCAAGTTGTTCCGGCATGCCTTCGGCGGTGATGTTATTTTCTTGCTTGTAATGTGTTTCTTGCATCAAGTGGCTCTGATCTTTTCAATTCATCTGGAAGATATGTCAAAGCTTCTGCACTTGAATGACATGACATAAATGGATGGAATCTTTTCTTACAGACA
>MPNW01000755.1:77202-93847 GCA_011800805.1 Hirudo medicinalis | reverse complement strand
AAGGTGTTAACAGCTGCTCTAAATGTCTTAGCATCAGCCCACAAACGTTCCCGTGATTTTGCAATATTCTGTCTGTTTTGCACTAACCTTGCTTGGTGTTTATCAGGTGCCTCTGCAGCTCTAGCCTGAAACTGGCATTCACAAACTTTTTCTAGTAGAGCTGCATGTTTTGAACCGCTTGTCTTTTTCTTTGTTCTCTTTCCTTGTCTAATCCAGCATATTTTTCCTTATTTTGTATAGCCTTTTCTAATCATCTTTTCCATTGTGTAGCACTTTCGGTTGTCATTGTTTATCATTTCTTTTTTTTAAATATACATCCATTGTTACACTTAGAATAACTCGTCACGAGCATGCAGCAAGGTTACATGCTAAAAAATGCCAGCCATAGACCTCCATAAAGGCTGATATCAGCCTCAAGAAGCCCCATTGGCTAACAAGTAGAGTAAATTATAGGGATGGCTGTAACAAAATTATTTGATTTAACTGTGCTAAAACAAAGCCCTTCCACTGTATAAAAGTAGAAAAATACTGCATTGTCATTGAGAATACATATTTCTGGAAAATTTCATAATGATCAGGAAGTGGTCAAAAAATCAATTACAAGATTTGATGGACACACAGAACAAGTTAAACAAAAGCTTGTAAAATAGAAAAGTAAAAAGATTTCAGGTTGATTATACCTGAACCCATGTTCCTAAATATTTTTTAAAATTATATAAAAAATAAGTTAATTTGTATGTACCATATTTTATTTGTACCATAAGCATCAGCATTACATAATTCAACCAATATACAAACATCAACCTCAAGACAAAGCAGCCCATTGCATATACAGTCACAGGCAGCCTTATGAAGAGAAATTGGAGAACTATCATTTTGCTGAAAAGTAAGAAATAAAGTCTGATAAAAATCTATCAACATTGCCACATCAAAGAACAATTAAATCAACTCTATTTGAACATCAAAATAATTGCCAAAATCTGAAATATCACTTTACTCACAAGAACAGAGAATGGCAACTGGAGAAGATTGTTGGAAATAACAAGTTGGCAAGGAACAGAGGATGTTTTGATCCAACTGGACAATGAGTGGATGACTTGTTTCAAGAATCTCTCATCATCTTTTTTTGCTGCCACCACACTGGACTAAAACATGAGCTCTTAATGTCAGACATTAATTTTGGATATATTTTTTTAATTTTACAAGAACCAAAACTAAAACCAGTAAATTACTACATGCAAAATTTAAAATAAATTTTCAAAGGTATCTAATTAGCTGTAATGACCAACCATTGTCATCATTGCATAAAGCAAGATGATAAGATAAAACATAGAAAAAAGTTGATGTTGAACTCACAAGAAACTGAATAAGAAGTGGTGAGGCCACTTTAAGTTTGATAATGATCTCTTTGATTCTTTCCTGACCCAGTCTTAAGGACCTACATCCCATCTGTAATTGTTTTGTTAGGGCTTATCATTATCATTACATAGCTACCAGGATCATCATCACCTCCTCAGGAATTAAGCTTAAAACGTCTAATAGGAAGGTCCAGTTTGCTTCTGACATTCCAAATCTTCAGTAAAGAATAATTAAGAGACAAATTACTATAATTAATGAACAAATCTTTTGAAAATGAAAACTAATTTGCAACAAATTGGAATTGTTTAGGTTGAACAAATGATAATACAATAATAATATAATGCTTTGGAAAATTGTGCAGAAAGCACAAGATGTTATTTATTCCTTTTTAAAGTTGTGTGATGATGTTCAAAGACAAAACCAAAGTGGCAAAGTGATTTAAATTGAGGCAGATGTGGTTATTTCATTAGGTATACTTGAATATATATATGGAATGTGATCTTTAAAAATAGGTCATTAATTTGAAGTTAAGATTAGCTGCTAGTGTACCTATTGATAAGGTCCAACACAGGATTAGCCCATGATGATAACTGTAAGCACAAGTCTGCTAAGGCAAGGCACAACTGTAAAAAAAAACCACAAAAGATAAAAAAGTTCAGATTAATAAGTAATTCAACATATTAACTAATCATTAACAATCATGGTTGATCATTTCTTCAAACTGATAATTCAATGATTTGATTATGATTGAGACTCAAAGATGGAGATTCATTAAACCTGAGTGACGATAACTTGTGGTGTTTCAAGTGTTATCTTAGTGCAATGGTTCAGAATGGAACTCTTCAGAGACTGAAACAAAACATGTAAATAATATTTTGAATCAACTCGGTAGTAGCTTACTAGAACTATATGTGAAGCATTAAGAAAATCGAACACTCAACATGCAATAATAGTTAACAAAGAGCAGCAAGATGTTATGATATTTTAATGTTTGCCCATTGCGTTCATGTGACTCAAGTGGTATTGATATCCTTAAATTTCACAGAATAATAAGAGCTCTCTTGGAAAACCTCATGAGATGAAGTGGGCAACTCATGGAAGAAAAATTGAATCTGAAATGTATAAAATTATAATACTTTGAAATGTGTAATTATATATTTAAACATTTATAAATCACAATAGAAACATAAACAAAAGAGTATGGTGAAAGGTTAATTAACTAATATCAATTGCCTATACAAAATAATTATTATTAATAATATCCTGTGAAAACATCATTCAAATAATTTGATGAATAAATTGATCCAAGTCAAGTTTGCAAGTCACTAGTTCAGCCAATAAAGAAATCAGTGATAATCTGCAGAACAACATCATCATATTTTTCACATCACCTTTGATCTCATGGTTTGTGCAGCAAAATAGCATGACTCAACACTGTAGTTAAGGAGTAGAAGTTGGTCAGCAATTTGCCATGCAAATGTCTGAAAAATAAAATCATATTAATAAACAATGCAATGTAATGGCAATATAAAACAAATTCAAGTTTGTAGGTACATATCTTCAAAACAATTCTCATTTCTAAAAGAAATGTTATGATATATAAGTACTCATAGGAGGAGTTGAAAACAAATTTACAGATTTCTGAAGCTCGCCTAGCCACAACGATGCTTTCTCCTTTCCATCTGAATTTTCTCCATGATAAAGCACCTGCAAGGCTTGCGTGACAACTTCTAATGATGGCGCAGACTCCATTGCAAAATAATCCTATTCGAAAACTTTAGAAACCGAAATCCCATCCACTAAAAGCCGACCCAAACCAAAACTGTTTACACTATACTTCCGAAGAAGAATGTGCGATTGTAGCAAGAGATCCTTCAATTTGTATTAATACTTATAAATGCAACTAGTTACTGCTTTTATGATCAACAATTTCAAATTTAGAGCATATTACTACAAAAGCAAGAATTATAGAATCATTTATAATCATAAATAATCTAAACTAATCTAAAGCTACTGTTCAGAATATATTAAAAAATAACATCTAAATTTCTATCTTCTTGCGTATCACGCAGCCATCACCATTAGGCACCAGTGAAAAATAACTTTAAAAAAAATTAATTGCTTCAAGCTGGAGTAATTAAATCATGCCATATTATGATAGTATTTAAAATTTCAAAGCTGTAGGTTCCAATCTTAATCGAATGTTCATTTCTGCATTTATGACCTTATCATACAAAAATAGTCCCTTATCTACTTTTTTGATTTAATTAATTAAAATTTTGCCACAATCACTTAATATGAGTTTATTGACAATAACTAAGATAAATTGTAGTCGTTTTTGGTCTTAAAACATTTCCTGTCCATCCTACTCTTCCATTCTGCAAGAATTAGGTTATTTCTTTTCTAAGACTGACTGCCTTCTTTGATGAATCAGAAGTCAGCTTAACAGCTCTTTTAACTGTCTGACTGTGGCATGGAATGTTTGGAGGAGTTCCTCTATTTTGAACAATGTTGGCAATAACTTCATCATTGAATTCTTCAANGTCAGCTTAACAGCTCTTTTAACTGTCTGACTGTGGCATGGAATGTTTGGAGGAGTTCCTCTATTTTGAACAATGTTGGCAATAACTTCATCATTGAATTCTTCAACATATGGCAGTTGAAAACAATCAACATCCTCTAAGTTAATAAGCGTTGACCATTCCTGAGAATTGAAGTTAATTGTTGGTATGACATTTGTCCTCGTACCATCCTTCTCTCCATGTCTAGGAATCAATATAGGATTTGTCCTGCTCTCCAATATTTTCTTCATGCCAGAGCCAGAGCTGTGATTTTCCTCCTCTGAATAAAGTAGGGCAGCCAGGAAATTATCAGGTTGAAGGCAGAAGCAGTTCCTCTGAATAACAGGTAAAGTAATTTCTGCTATGTCCTTCTCATTCAAACGATGTATTTAACTTTTATTAAACATCCAACTGAACAAAATAAAAGTGCATTTATTAGTTATAGAAATGGATTTAGTAAATTAAAGATGGCTGCTAAGAAATCATACTATAATAACCTTTTCTCTGAATATAAATGTAGTTTGCAGAAAACATTGAATTTAATAAAGTCTTTAATAGGTCATAAAACAAGTTCTACAGATAATACTTTTTCATTTTTTGATGATAATGATCAGTTACCTCACCATGTGAGGTTGCTAATAAATTTAATCAGCATTTTTCCAGTATTGGTAAGAGAATCACTGATAACATTTCTGCATCTATAAATGATTCATTTCATTCTTTTCTTAATCAACCTCAGTTACAATCCATGAGCTTCCTTCCTACTAGTCCTTTGGAAATTATTAAATTTGCACATTCTCTTAATACTTCTCATAGCTGTGGTATTGATAACATCGACCCTTGTATTGCTCATGAATTTATATCATTGATTGCAGAACCGTTATCCTCAATCTTTAATTGTTCTTTTCGCACCTTATTATTCCTTTAGAATTAAAATCTGCTAAAGTTATTCCTTTATTTAAATCTGGTGACCATAATAATTTCAATAATTATCGACCTATATCCATTTTACCTTACTGTTCCAAACTTATTGAAAAAATTGTGCATAACAGACTTTATGACTATTTTGACAAATTTAATTTGTTAAACAGCTCACAATTTGGTTTCAGAAAGAATCATTCTACTTATATGCCATTATTATTGTTACAATCTGCTATTTCTGATGCTATTGATGTTGGTGATGTTCTTACTCTGTTTATTGATTTACAAAAGTCTCTTGATACTGTAAATCATCACATATTATTACACAAACTTGAAAATTATGGTATCAGGGGCATTGTATTAAATTGGTTTTCTAATTATTTATCTGATAGGAGTCAAAGGGTGTTTTTCAATAACATTCTTTCGAAGGATGTAGTAATGGACTTTGGTGTACCTCAGGGTTCTGTTTTGGGTCCATTGCTATTTCTTATCTATATGAATGATTTTAATTGTAATAGTTAGCAATAGTTACAATAACCCTACCCACTTTCTTCGTATTACACATGAATATAGTCCCTCATTTGTTAAGTCTACCTTCAAACTCTTTTCCATTCAATGCTATGGTCTAAGATTATATTCTACAATTCCATTATCAATTAAAGATCAATATCTATCCTGTCCTTTTAATATTCTTTATTTGTTATTTAAAAATGCTTATAAGTTGTACATATTCTTTGAGTATTTTTTTCTGTTTTGCTTACTTTTGTACATACTTGTAACGTATTAATGAGGGTCAGTCTGATAGCGGAAGCGTGCGTTTCCTTAAGGCTGACACTTGAGTTATTTTGTTTCTGTTCTGTTGGTTACTGTTGTTCCTAGTTAATAAATAAAATTGCTCAAAAAAAAAACATTTCAAGGACATCGCAACAGTGAAGAGAAATCAAAATGGAATGTCATGTTCTATCCAAAGTTTTATAAGATTTGGTATATAAATTTAATCTGTAACCTTAAATTGGATGTCACAGCTGCAATAAATGTGCAAGTTTGGGCATCCAGGACATTTAATGTTTCTGTCAGAACAATCCAGAACAGGCAGAGAGCAAGAGCAAGCCAGAATATTAAACAACTTGATCTTGTTTTTAGTCATTAATTTTTTTGTAAGAGAAAAGTTGCTTGCTATTTTATTTGAATTCCAGGCAATGACATTGTCAAAAACCATAGCAACTTGACATATATACTTTTTTCATTTAATAAAATGAGTCTAGGGTTGCATTTGATCCAGATTTTTTTCAATTCTTGCGAGACAATTTTCAAGATATCCTGCTTATCCTTTATACAATCAGCATCTTTCAATTTATAAATGAACCGAGCCACATCTTGATAAGTTGGAAGGTCTGAAGTTGAGAGATCTGCAGGGGAACATCCAAATTTTTCTTATTGTCTTGTTACTCTTCTCTTTTCAGGCATTATTAACTGAGGGAAACGTTCGCCGGTGTTTATAGGAAAGAAATTTCAAATTGCTAATATAACGAATCTTGCTCTTGAAAGTTGGTTTAAAGTTTTCTTTTTAATATAAAATTCGATCTGAAGCTAGTCGAAGTTAGATGCTTACAAGGAAACATGCAAATAATATAATAACGCGAGCGAAGGGACAACTACATGGCTAGAGTAATCGCACCTTAATATCAATACGGACATTCTTGGTCTTCAACAAATGTCCGGATTGGTTTTTTTGTAAATAAGCTCAATTCTAATGGTTTTTAAAAATTTTTTTGCACAAAACTTTTTATTAACATGTTTTTTAATTACTCCAGCTTGAAGCTTTTAATTCTGAAAAATTGCTGGTGCCTAATCACCATGCGTTCTGGTGACAGATAAGCATTGCAACGACAGAAAGCTAGAGAAGTCGAATAACCAGTAGCTATTATCAGTTGTAATAAAAGGATAGTTGCTTTAGAAAGTTTCAATCCAAACGAGGTCACATCCTACACTCTGAAACCCATTCCACAGAAGAAACCAAACCAATTTCTTCAATTTAAAACATAAAATTCTGATTTGTTTTCATTCCGTTATAGGAAGATTTTAATTTAATCAAAAATATTGAAACAGTTTCAAACGTCTTTAAGCATCATCTTGTTCTTTCTTCTTCTTTTTCTTTTTCTTCTTCTCAGTAGATTCCTCTTGTGGCTCCTCCTGTTTGACCTCTACCTTGACCTCATCACCATGCTTCTTTTTCTTCTTCTTTTTCTCAGTATTTTCCACTTCAACAGTTTCCGTTTCTACCTCTGCCTTTTTCTTCTTCTTTTGTTTTTTCAATTCCTCATCTGAGCTTTCATTGCTTGCTTCTCTTTTCCTCTGCAATAAATTTTATGTAATAAATAACACAGTATAAATGCATCAGACAGTCTAAATAAATTGTGTATAAAGTTTTCAAAAACATATATAAAAAGAATTCCAATACCTTTCCTGATTTTTCTGTTACTTCAGCAACATCTTGCTCCTAATAAAGAAATAATTCCATACATTTAAATGGTTAGTGGATGCCACAAAAATACCTTAAGTAACATTTACTCTCCAAGTCTCTACAACTTGGACCTGACTAAGAAATTCTTACCTTTTTAATAGGTTGCTCCTCAGCTTTGATATCAGATGGAACACTTAAAAAAAAAATCATATATACAAAAAATAAATACACTTAATGTAAATCAATTACCTCAAATCTTTGTAAACAGATGTCCATTCCTTTGGTGTGTTCTCATTAGGCTTTCCATGAGAATCTAATAATCCAGCCTTTACCATTGCCTTCTTCTTACTTGCCTTTATAGATGTTTTAAAGATGAATAAAATAGTCTCACAAATTGTTCATTAAAGTTTGGATTCATACCACAGGTCCTAAGCTCCACTTTCTTGGGTAAACATCTCTAGACATGATGACCCTTTTTAATCTTGCAACAATACCATGATCACAAGTTGAAATTACAGCTGTGGTCATCTGGGCAATTGCTATTCAAAGAAGTTTTGATAAAAATATAGCAAAATGAAATTATTTTAGTTATTAAAGTTAAAATAACTAACCTAGAGCAATTGCTTCTCCCTTCGTTGTGACAAGAACAATGACCTCGTTGACTTCAATACCATCATCATATCTCAGCACACCCGGCATCATCAACTGCCCACCATAAGTCAAGGCGCAAACCTAATCACAAACAAGAAAAAGACTAAATAATGCAGTACATGTAATTATGAAACTCATAAAAAAATTAACTTACGGTTGAATCTTTAACAATGATTCTCTTATAAGTAACAAGGAGCTTCTCAAGAGGCTGGATGACCTTTCTCAAGTACCATTCTTCTCCTCTATTGTCAAACATCCACTGTGAATCAAGAATGTCATGCATTGTGGCCAGGCAATCCTGAAAAATACGAGTTATATTTTATTTCTATTGCACTTGTTATCTTCCTGTGTTATAAAAAAGACTTAGCTTGGATACCTTTGATAATTCAAAATGCCAGACTATATATAGTTACTGTTTTAAAATGTATACATAAATTATTCAGACAAACCCTCTCAGTCATAACACCAGATCTGATTCTCCTGAGCTCCTGCATGTGAGCTCCCACAGAGCCAACCATTTTTCCAAGATGCTCACACAGAGTTCTGACATAGGTGCCAGCCTGGCAATTGACGTGAATCACACCTGGAATATCAAAACACTTGACAATGTCAACATTCAGAACAATCTTATTCTTTTAAAAAGACACCTTTTAAAAGGTTCACTTCATGAGCAATAAGTACACAATTTTAAAGAAAGAGGAACCTCACCAAGATTTTTTTCATCATCATAATCCAAAAGTTTTGCATCATAAACTGTTCGTAATCTCAATTGCCTTTTAACAGCACAAATAACAGGAGGAAGTTGGTACAAGTTGCCAACCAAAGCATTTAGAGCCTGAAAATATGACATCATAGCTTACAAGATGGCTAAGATATTGAATATTCATACTCTGATAAACACTAAAGTGCAACCAACCATTTGAAGGCAAGACATATCATGGACAGCACTGTGAAATTTAACAACTCCAATATATTCTTTTCCAGCATCCTGTTGCGACTTGACAAGTCTTGTGGCTGCTTCAATGCAAACAATGAGACATCCAGTCACCTGTAATATTGAAATCCTCATCAACAGGAGTAGGAAAATTTATTCAAACTCAGTTTTAATTGAATGTTCAATTTATATAACAGCATGAATTCAATTACTCCTATTTTAATGAATACATTAAAGAATTTAGATGAAAGACCAACGATTAATAACAGCTGATTAGCTAGTGATAATTTAATTAAATTAGGCACATATTTTAATTGCCAAAGTATAATCTCAATCAATCAACCTAAACACATGAGCGAGCTGGATCTAAAAACAAATCAGCACGGGTTAATATATGTGTTGGTTAAATAGATAAATAAAGATTGTGTGCTACTTCAAGGAATCTGATGCAGCAAGGTTAATTTCTAGAATTATAGAATATGTCATACCTTTGGATCTAGAGTACCACTGTGTCCAGTTTTTTCAACTTTGAGGATTCTTTTTATCCAGGCAACCACTTCATGTGATGAAGGATTTGCAGGTTTATCCACATTTATAAACCCATACCTTATAATGGAATTATAAGTAATATTTAGCCTTATCCTCTATAGCATAGCATTTTCCATTCTGGCTAATTTTATGTTGTACCAGTGTGATTGGTACTTAATTTAATAAATATCAGCTCCAAACCTGACATATTCTCTGATGGGTCTTTTTTCTGGGGTCCAACCACAATTAACTGGCGTGTAATGCTCAGTACGAACGTTCATTTTATCATAATCCTGCATAGAGAAACCAATAAAGTTTAATTAATAAATAGAGATTTTTAATATTTTCCACTGGCGTCACCTTCAACAATAGCGGCCATGTCGCTGAGTTTGTTTTCGAGCCTTTTGATGAGGGCTGAATAAATATTTCTTGTGTCATTTTTCTGAAACAAACAAAAAGTAATACTCGTAATTCTCTTAAGTAGAACCAATAGTTCTTTGGTGAATTTCATAGACGATTTTAAATATTATGCCAACACATTTAATGAGTATTATAATATATATATTATATTAATGTAGATATTACAGACGTAACTAGGTTATCTGATCTATCGAAAACATACATGCAGAAACCATAAAAAACTCAGTTCATAAATCAAATTAAGAAAATGAAGTTCAGCGTATTTACTCTCGCAATCAAATCCTCGCTAATAACAATGCACGTGTTACAATTTATCGTACACAACAAAAAAATAATAATAAAAGATGCTTTATAGGCAATGCGTCAAATTGAAATTTCAAAGAAATATTATATTACAAATAATAATAATAATGCTACATTTTTAAAAACTTGATTATATAAATTTTCTTTTTAAACTACTTCTGTAAGAGATAATGTTTACAAAATTAATTTTTATTAATTAATCTAATTATAATTCAATTCTAATTATACTTTTTAATAGTAAAGCATTTAATTTCTACGACTTTCGAAAATGAATACATCCTCTCGTATTGTCCGAGCAGCGGTCTGGCAATTGATTTGAACAGGGCAACAAACATATTCCCTGCGGCAGGGACCCTGTCATTTGTACTGAATCTGTAACGGAATTTATTATCAGCCATCACCACCTCGTATTCATGTTTGTTTCAAGATGGGCTTCAGACATTAAAATTTTTAGTCTCATTGTTCACAAAAATCCTAATATGAAATGCTGTTAGGCCCTATTTGTTTGTTCAGTTTTTTACAAGTCTTTTCATCTATTTCAACATAATTTTTCAACTCCGTCAATCCTTCAACTGTTTCCGTAGATAAAAAGTTAGTAGGTAAAACTCACAATGGCAACACGGATTCGGATCCTCAGCGTTAATGAAGAAAATTCATCAGGCGTTGTCGGGATTTCTGATTGGTATTTCGATAACCGAAATTGAGTCAAATGAAATCATCAACGTGTCCATTTTTGTCTAATGTTTTAAAAATTGCTATTGATTGGATGGCAGTGACTCTAGTCTTAATTTGCAAGCCATCTCATAGTCCGTGTCATTAGATTAGTTTCCAAGATTGTGTTTCACCTGTATTCAAATCTCTCCATGGTCACGCGCCGCCCTAGCTGTCTTTCACCCTTGCGCACTTCCAGAGAAGGCGAGGACTCAGACCAGCAACCAGAGGCTCCCCCATTGTAATAACTTGCAATTAATCGATTATACCAAGACAGTAACGGACAGCCACTTTATTCACCAACTTAACACACAACTAGGCTAGAACGAACAAAGGAAAGTTGCCGTTCGTAGCTCCTACATTAGCATAGCTAGTTCAGTGCGCATGTCACCCACAACACCTCCCCCTCCTAAACGATGAGGTACTTCTTCTTCTGATAATCCATCTCCAGTCTCATTAGAGGTCGACGGGTCCTTGCAGGTCTTGGCGCTTGTGGTTCTGGACTGGCTTGTACTTCGTCGGTCTCCGGCATGTCAGGTTGCTCCGGGCTATTTGCTTTCTCAGATGCTGCCTGTGGTGTCTCACTTGGTGGAAGAAATATAAGGTCAAATGTGTCACATTATCTTGAGTGCATTATCCTCCGCTGATTCGCGTGACGATGTTGCATCCTGCCATTGACTTCTACTTCGGAGACGTGTCTTCCCAGTCGCCGTTTGATCCAACCAGGCACCCACTTCGGATGATTAGGATCACTGTATTCTCTGGCATAGACTGCATCTTCTTCAGCAAATTCCCTTCGCTTTCGTCCAGACTTCACGTCCTTCAACTCCTGGTACCTACGGAGATGAGTCCCTGGTTTCTTGAGCTGGAGGTCACTCAATGGAGTTCTGATGCAGAATCTTCAAAACTCTGCTTCGCAACACTGATGGAATCACAGCACTTGTTCCCATGAAGAGTGCACCTTCATAGTCAGACAGGTCTGCATAACGACTGTGGAAGGTTAGTCAGCCTGAAACTTTGGCCATCGTCTTGTGTTGACATCTTCCACAACTAGCTCTAACTCGGAATCTTTTTCGGTCATCCTCAGAATATTCTCCTTTGTGACTGACAAGTGTCGGATGACATCGCCTTGGACATCTTGTTCAATCTTAGCGATGACAATGTCTTTATCCTCAGGTAGTTTCTTTGAAGCGATGAGACGGGATAGTGCATCAGCTTGATCAAAGTAGGCGGATTATGCGAGCAAAACGAGTTCCCATCTTTTGAGCCGATTTGCTAAGTGAGCAGATATACCAACCTTTGATCCAGAAATTGACAAGAGCGGCTTGTGATCAGTCAGCAACAGAAAGCGTTTGCCATAGATGTAGCGGTGAAATTTCCTCAACCTAAACACTAGGGCCAGAGCTTCTTTCTCAATCTGTCCGTAGTTATTCTAGGCCTTGGTGAGAGATTTACTGGCATGTGCAATTGCCTTCTCCGTGCCGTTCGGGAAGCGATGAGAGATAACAGCTTCCACTCCATTGTCGCACGATTCCGCAGCAACGACTATGTCCGATCGAAGTGCGTCAACAACAGACTGCAGCACTTTCTTGAGTTTCTCTAGAACCTTCTGGTACTCTGCAGTCTACACGAATTTGTCTTCCCTTTTTAGATAATCAAACGGGTCTCTCATTGGACGCATCTAAGGTACGAAAAACGAGTGGTAGCTGATCATGCCTAAGAACGACTTTAGCTGCTTTGGGTCCTTAGGCACTGGCATCTCAACAATCTCTTGAATTTTCTCGGGGTCTGGTCGACGGCCATCTCTTGAAACCACATGCCCCAAAAACTTGATTTCTGGTTTTGCGAAGGAACACTTCTCCATCCTGACGCGAAATCCACAATCAGCGATTCGTGCAAACAAAGCCTGGACATTGTTGCTGTGTTCCTCCTGCGTAGATCCAGTCACAATGACATCTAAGTATGCTGCACAAATTTCAAGTCCTTTGATCATCCGATCCATGGCATCTTGGAAAATGCCAGTTGCGTATTTGACTCCGAAGGGTAGTCTCTGGTACTGGAACGAGCCTTTGTGAGTGTTGATTGTCACCAGTTCCTTCGAGTCGTCTTCGACTTCCATCTGCAGGTATGCATCAGCAAAGTCGATCTGAGTGAACCATGCGCCTTGGTTCAGACGAGCAAAGATTTAATAGGGTGTCGGCAGGGGATGTCGGTGCATCTCTAATGCTTCCTTGAGTCCTGTCTTGAAATCAGCGCAGATCCTGACTGATCCGTTCTTCTTTGCAACTACAACAATAGGTGCGACCCAATTACCGTAGTCCACTTTCTTCAGAAAAAATTATCAGTTCCACGTGCGACGCTGGACCGTCAAGTTCATCGACGTCGTTGGCCCACAAATCTGAAACTGACTCCCCTTTCTATAACGAACACACCAGTCTGGTTTCACACTGCTTTAAAAACTTTCATCTTCAAGGAAAGCTATCTTCAGTCATGAAGTAGTCTTCATTTGGAACATATGCCACTACCAATGCCCGACGGCAAATGGGTTCCTTTAGACAATAAACGTTACGGACCCAGACTGTGTGTGAAAGTTGTGGTAAGACAGGCATGGACAAAATCGGAGAAGGGATGGGATGCTTGTGAGATGGAATTATGTTATTCTCTTATTAAATGTTTATTGTAGATACTAGACCTTTGTTTATTCGTTAACATAACATAACAATTTATTTTTAAAAATCAAGTTATGGCATTGCAGATGTCAGCGATCGCCAATGTAGGTGGCCCCCTTTTTTGTCTCCTTGTAACCAGTCCGCCACTGGCTACTACAATCAAATTCATGTTTATTATTATTATTCATTGCAAAGTAATGTTCCGTATTATAATTTAACAACACTGGAGGTAAACAATTTAGAAATTGAATATTCTGTTTTTAATTATTTTTTTAAAGTATTAATACCTATCGAAATAATTTTATTTGAAGATATTAATTTGATATGATGCAATTTCATTAATTTCCAGTACTTTTAGGCATTTTGGATGATAGATTTATTTTATTTAAATTAACAAACTATTTAATTTTACTGAATAATTAAAATAATAAAGTTAGGATATTTTTTATTAAACTGTGCATTTAACTTTTAACTTTGTACTCAAAATTGATTTTTTAAATCATTGAAGATTCTGAAAACTTAATAAATTAAGGTTCAGATTAAAATGCAATTTGATCGCATCTTATCTCGTGTTGATTTTAGGTTTTTTATTTCTTTTGGATGGATGTGTTGGGCGCCATGGTTCTATAGTTGAAACTAAGTATCGGTGTATAAGGCTGTGTGGCCTTGATATCATGGATGTCGGAATGAATTTGAGAAAGTTGGAATTCCCTGACTCTGTTGCGAGAGCTTTAGAATATTTCGTGATAGCATTGGAAGCTACGAAACAAACCCAGGTTTTAAAAGATAAGAATGAGGAAGCCTTTGAAGCGATCGTTAATGAGTTCGTTTTTGGACTGGTTAATAGATCAAAATCAAAAGTAAATAATTTTTTTTCTTTCATTCTATTAGTGTTTCTCAATTTTCATATTTTGCTATTGGAAATATGTAACAATGTTTCATTTTTTAAGTTTTCTCCTATGGAAGAAATACAAGCAGTAAATGCGGTTTTGACGTTTTTTTCTGGTAGCTACGATAATGCCACTATGCTTGCAGTGTTCCGGCTCCTCTTTAACAATTTAATGACTAATGATATTAAATCAGTCTTCTTTACAAAAGTTCTTTCTTGTGCAATCAATATTCAAAATAGAAATTTTCTTGAATTGACTGCTACCTGGATAGAGGTAATGTTAATTGAAGTTTTTGTCATGTTTCTGTTCCATATTTAAATGGATATTTCAGTAACTAAAGAGCTTATTTAAGTAATAATCTCGGGAAGTGTTATGGTTATTCTTTAAATACAAATTGAGCAATGTTATTTCATTTATAAATCTGGAGAGAATTGATGACAAATGTTGATTCACAGACGCATGGATGCAAGAGTGACATTGTTCTCTTCACAGTGAAGAGCTTGATGGATGACCACTACTCTGGTGTTTCTATTTCCCATCCATTCAGGCACCTCCCATCCTGTTCTACACTGCTCACATGCCACATTATTACTTCCATCACACACCTTTATTCTTTGCCAGGTTTTACTATCATAATTTGAATTGATTGTGTGAATATGAGATTTTGAATTGTTTTCACATAATTAAGCATGTGCTTCCTTCATGACCTTAACTGTGCATAGTTTGTATATTTATTGAGGTTTTTCTGTTTACAAATTTTTATTTAGGTCAAGATGGAAACTTTTTGCAGTTGACTTCAGTATTACTTGAGCTTATATGTGATTGGATGACAAGTGATCCAATCATATGCCTGGTCTCACTCTACCCAAAATATTCACAGTTTCTCCACAGCAGTCAGAAGGTATTGTGGACTTCACCAACAAAGCCAAACACTCAAACAGCCATTCCAGGACTTGTAAAATGGTGCATAAGGGCACCCTTCTTAAAATTTTCATGTCATTTAAAGGTTAGAATGGATTAATTGCAAACTGCTTATTATCCATTTGCATATTTTTCGAATTAATATTTAATTTGTATGACAATTACTTTGACTGTTTAGCATGAGGCTTTGGAAAAATATTTTTGGTTAATATTATGTTATTTAGCCAGAGTTATCATACAAAGAAGTTCTGAAGAACAATTGTTCTAGTTTAAAAAAGACAAAGGAAGAAATTTCCAATCAATTGTGGTCGCGCCTGTTCTTTCTACTTATTAAGACTGTTTCCATATTTCCAAAAGTTCCTGGTTCGAATCTATTTGAGCTGATCACTTTAGCTGATATGTTGCAAGTTGTTCAGGGTGTTTCTTCATCATGTTCTGCCATCCAGGAAGCAGTAGGATCAGATAAACAAAGTGATGATAATATTGCCAGTATTATGCAGCTAGCTAATGACAGAGTAGGTCAAATACTTCAGATGTCACTTGCCACGGGGGCCTTCAGATGCTGTCTAGGTTAGATTAACTTTTAAAGTGTACATGTGTATGGACTAAAATTGTAACATTTTCATGATGTGGCTTCAGAGCTCCATTTACAACAATAATTTGTTGCTTGTAGTTGATCTTCAATCAATTTTTGACATCCTTCCTCAATCAAGGTAGTCAATAAACTGAATAACAAGAGATAATGGAATTTTGTAAAAAAACTGCTATTTCTCAACAGGCTTTTAAAACTAGTTCATGATCACCACAACCCTGGAACATTGCCTTCAGTGCAGAATGACTCAAAAGACTGACAGACAATATCAAGCAAAATATTATATTTATATAAAATCCCAAAAAATGTATTTACGTAATTAATTCAACTGTGAAATGACATTAATTGATTGATTGATGGTAAGTGAGTGAGAGGGAATATGAAAATGGGTAATTATTATTCGGTGGTAGTGTCTTCCCACTGGAAAAACTAAACGATGTCACGTTTTTTCTTAAAACTCAGAAATTTATGGTTATGTATAACAATTAACAACTGAGGACTGCTTTTGCAAACATTTGGTTTGCCCTTTGCTTAATAAGGTATGTATTTTGAACAGACATTCACATGTGAAAAATTGGCGGTTCCAGGCATGGACCTCCATTGTCAGACTCCAAATTTCAGTTAGATAAATTTAAAAAAGAATTGAAAACATCAAGAGTTTAAGAAACTACGTTAGAAAAGTGAATAATAAAAGAACGATATGAATGATTAATGCAATGAT
>MPNW01000755.1:32461-66746 GCA_011800805.1 Hirudo medicinalis | reverse complement strand
AGAGGCAAACGATTGGACTGTCGCAGCCGACCTAGAAGGGATGAGGCACTATCCCCAGGTGTTGATAGAAAGTGGCAAGAGGCCGGATTTGGTGCTCGTGTCGTCGTCGACGGATGCCATCATTCTGATGGAGCTGACTGTACCGTGGGAGGACAGGCTTCAATACATCAACGCGCTCAAAGCAGATAAGTATGCAGATCTGTCGATGGACCTGGAAGCGAAGGGATACCGGACAGACCTGTTCCCCATCGAGGTTGGCGCAAGGGGCAGGGTCGGCAGGTCGACTTACGCTTTCCTCGCGAAGTTTGGACTGCACTATGGAGTAGTCTAAGTCCGGCTGCCGCTACAAAGAAATTATAAGGCCTAGTTTGCATATATTAAGTACACGGTGTGAAAAAGCCACATAAAAGGGCCAAAGAGAGCCTCGCATAGTCGAAGATTGCAAGTCAAAAGCAGGTAGTATAATAATAATAATAATAATAATAACAATAATAGTTAATTTATAATGCGCCATTTGCATAGCGTCAGAGGCGCCTTGTGTCTTCATTAGCTTCATGTTGGTGTCCTGAAGAGGTGGGTTTTCAGGTGACTTTTGAAGAGCTCCAGGAATGGTTGATCTCTTACTTGGGGAGGTAAGGCATTCCAGACAGCAGGAGAGGCATGCGAGAAGCCTCTGTTGATGAGGGATGATTTGTGAACATGCAACATGAAGAAGCCATTGAGAGCTTTCGGAAGTCGCTCCAGTCCAGGCAGCAGCGACCGGCATAAGAAGGCCAAAGAGAGCCTCTCATAGCCGGTGGTAAGCGTTGGGTTCCGAAGGATAAAGAAAAACCGACAGGGACATCCGGCTGATCACCGGATGCGGCCCGCCCCCCCGAAAACGTCAGGAGATTCAAAGGGCCGAAACGTTTGAAGACGGGAGAACCTCCTCTGAGGATCCCTGTCGGAGCTCCAAGGCGGAGTATTAAGAAACTAGGGTACCAAATTGTGCAAATGATGCTGCTATAATACTATTACTGATACTCGGGTCGTTCTAGAATGTTGCAGTGGCTTCAAACCCAGAGGTTTTAGGGACAAAATACTCAATGAAGGGGCTACATTTCTGAAGATTCCTATCTATGAAGTTTCAATTCACACGTACAAGTAAAAGATGGACTCTGTCTGTTATTATGTCTTATGTTTATTTATCTCTGAACAAGCATTATTTAATCATTGGTGCAAAACAAATTGTAATAGTGATCAGTATTCGTTACCACATTTCAGAAATTTAACATTCTTAATTTTCAAGAAGCCTATCGATCAAACTCTTCAGAGGTCTCCGTTAAATCTAAATTACAAATCAAATGCATAAAACTAAGTAATCTTCATTCTTATTATGAACTAAATATAATCAAACCACAAGTTACCCACCATCCACAAGTTCCTCAATCTTGTTTAGTGCATCCTCAATAAACCTTTGATCACTTTTGATGATTTTGCAATTGGAATAGATCTATACATATTTTAATAAGTTCAATCATGAAATGGGTTCTTGAAAGCAATAAACCATACCTTGTCAACATGTCCTTCATCTATGAGCTTGCTTTAAAAGTTAAAAATTTTATAGTTACACTTGATTCATTAGAAGTTAGGTTCATGGTTCATTCATAAATTTGAAAATTCAGATTTAAGAATTTTTATTCAATACTTTAGGACCGAAATTATCAACATAAACGCGAGTATTCAGTCTTTTTTATTGATTTTTTTAGACTAGGTTTGTAATACAAATTAGAAATACATGAAAGCTGAAAATACCAATTTTATTGATGAACATATAACCTGGTCAAAGCATACTTCATGTGTTCAAAGTCTAATAGCTAAATATATTGGTATTATTGTAAGAATTCATCATTTTATTAACACTAAAACTTCTACAACTTTTCTCTTATTTACCCCTATCTGACTTACTGTAATATTATATGTGCCTCTACTTATCATTCTCATTTAGATAGGTTAAACATTCTACAAAAGCATATTATTCGTCTTGTTTTCTTGTCACCATTTTTATCCTCAACTAATTTAACTTTTGTAAACAATAGCCTATTAAATATCTGTCAAATTCACAGTTTACAAGTTGCTCTTTTTATGTTCTCTTTTGATTATAATGATATTTTCAGGTTTTTTTCACTGACAACAATAGTTACAATAACCCTCTCTATTTTCTAGGTAATACACACGTACATAGTTCATCACTTTCCAAATCTAATTTCGAGCTCTTCTCCTCTTCTCCATTCAATGTTATGGTCCAAGATTATATTCTTCAATTCCCTCATCAATGAAAAATCAATTGCAATCCTGCCCCTTAAATATTTTATTATTTAAAAACTTTTACAAATCATACATATTGTGCAGTATTCTTTAATTATCATTCATTTGTTCATTTGTTTTTGTTTTATTACCTTGGATGGTGCCTACTAGTAATTTGTTAACGAGGGTCAGTCTGATAGTTGGAAGCATGTGCTTCTTTAAGGCTGAGTTATTTTATTTTAGTTTCTTTTATGGCTTTAAGGTTTGCATTTGTGGTATTTTGTTGAATAAAATCTTTACATTAAAAAAATCAATTTATGTTAATATACAAAATTTGATTCTTAAGCTCTCTTTCTAAATTTGCAATTTCTGCAGCTTTTGCCTCATTACCTTATTTTAGGCTGTTGGCCTGGACCAAAAGATCCACGTTCCTGGTTGTGACACTCTCCACCATTAATCTGCAAAATTCTTTGTCTCCTAAATTTCAGTCAAGCATCAATGTCTTCAGTTTCTTTCTAAACCTCATCATTTCATTGTCTGCTTCTCGTTTTTTAGCTGCAGCTACCTTTCTTCCTCATCTAAAGTGTCCAAATCAAAGCGAGACCTCTGCCTCGATGCTTTGCAATGACAAATAACAGATTTATCAATTTTGAAATTACTAACATCTCCAACGGTATTGGTGTAAACTCTTATTATCTATCTTGCAATTAAGCTTGTCTTTTTGATTTTCACAAACCAAGCTCTTGTTTATGGAATAGCCCCTTTCAAGAGATGCTTGACCATGTCTTAATGCCAGCAACATTCTGACTACTCTTCCACAGGAATTTGTAATCATCATTACTCCCCATGTGCCCCTTAAAAAACAACTAAATTCTTTGGTCCCTTTTATAGGTATCAAGAATTAACCTCAGTTGGAGTTACTATTGATAGAACAAACTCCAAGCACAATTGGCAGCATTATCAAAACTTTATGAGATCAAACAGATGAGCAAAAATGATACAGCTAGAACAAAGATATGGCAATTCCAGGTATTTTACCTTACTTTATTATTAAATTCCAGTAAAATTTTAGGATCTTTTTAATCTTTTTAGTTCTAAAAATCCAAGTTTCAGAAAATTTTAGGACCTGTACAAACCATGCAGGTCATAAAAAAAGAAAACTTTCTCATTTCTTGATATAAAATAAATTGAAAACATATACCTTTTTACAAGTTTGACTATTTGCTCGTTGTTCTTGAGCATTTTCTGTAAGCTGTTTAAGGAATTCATGAAATGAAGCCATTTTGGAGCTGGAAGGTGTTCTGTAGCACAAGGACAAAAGGATTACATTTAAAAGATTAATAAAATAATTTCTTAATGGTAAACATTTAGCATGTAAATAATAGAATTGATTACATGTTTTATGCAAATAAATGGGGCTGCAGATTAGTCTGCATTAATGTGCTTTTTTGCAGTTAAAATAATTAACACGACATTAACTTGTTAAATTTTTATACTTTTTAAATAAATTATTTTTTTAATTTATAAAATATTTCACCTAATTTAGGTTTTATTTATTTTATTTATTTATTTATCCGGTTGAAGGGCTAATAGCCACTAACACGACCAGCCTCAGCAAAAATGAAAGACAGACAGTCAACACCGAGCTAGGAAAAGCAAAGTTCATAGACTAGTCAGTAATTGACAAAAATTGAAAAATCAATGTCAAGGAGTAATGATTTAAATCGAGAAAAAGTGCTGGCCATGTCTGGTAGGGAGTTCCAGACAACTCCGTTTGAAAAAAAATTTCTAGCAGTATTAACCGAGCACTTCTCCATACGTAACTTAAAGTGATGTTCCCGTGCGCAATTATATTCCGAAAATTGAACAATTTTATGACTCTGTTTTTACATCTTGTTATTTCTTTGGCTTCCGGCTTCCCATATCATTACTGTGTAAAAAAACCGTACTGTATTTGCGCTTATAAACATATGATGGCCACAAGTAGCATAGGTAAGTCAATTTTGGAGCACATAGTCAGATATATGTTATGCTGGAACGTTTCCAGAATCGAGGACTCTGGGAGTGGCTTTCACCAGAAGAGGTTTGATGTTCAGAGTTCGATACCCAACATGACTCTGGGTCAGGGAAGGATGAGCAAAGACCTCTTCTCTTGGTGATAATTCAGGGTACCGCACAAGGGTTGGCCCGCCCGGACATAAGATATGGTATGCGGACGGAATCCAATCAGGTTTGTGGGATCTAGGATTTCCTTGGCACCTGTTGAAGTCAAGGATAGGTTCCTGTGATGTGTCAGCAGCTGAGAAAAGTTTTAGCACATTATAGAACAGAACCAGAAATTGAAAAAGCTTTGTGTTCATTGGAATGGTGGAGGAAATATGCGCCATCACATGGCCTTGTTGCCAAGCTAGCCTTCATATACTTAGCTTCTCCAGCTACGGCTGTGCCATATGAACGGTCATTTTCCCATTCTGGACATGTTTTGAATAGCAACATGCTTCTCTGTCTCCAGACAACATCAACAGACTCGTTTGCCTCAGCAACTGGCTAAATGTCAATTAATGAGCCACAAAAAACTATTTATAAACTACTATTGCAAGCATTTTTTCGTGAATAAAATTGAATTTTGGATAAAAATGAAATGTCGGGAAATTATTTGAAAAGTAAGATGGTGCAACTAATTACGCTTTAATCTAAGATTGAAAACCTTTATCACATGATTAATCGAGATTAAAAAAATTAATCAACCTGCAGCCCTACAAATAAGATATTAATATACAACTACAATTTTAAAAAATTAATGAAAATTTAATAGTTTAGGCAATTTTAGTGTCAACTGACCATTGCCCAAACATGGGAAATCCCCGGACTGTAAACTTTGTGGCTCCTTTACATTTTGGAGAATCTTCCAGATTCATTGGTTAAAATCGTGCACAACAAGTTAAGAAATTCCAATTATTTACTTCACTTTCACTTAAACCAATTGGAGTTTTATTTTAAACATAGTTAATATTGAAGAAAGAGAATTCAAATGCTACTTCAAAAACATTTAACAAGAAAACATAAAAAAATTGATGCCTATTTGTTAGGAGATTTCTGGATTCATAACAATAATCAGGTGTAGGTTAGCTCAATATCATGAGGTGATAATGGCAACACAGGCAATGCATCGTGTACACAACCCAGCCTGCAGGAAAGGAGCGCTATACAAACGGTTGAGCTTTCCCATACCATTCGGACACAGAGGCACTAAAAATGTCAGTTAAATACTGGACAATCTACGACACTAACAACCATTTAGACTGATTTAGCTTAATTTAGGTGATGTCTATGAAATAAAAAATGGTCCCTAATAATATAATACCTTATTCTGAGAAACATCCTTCCCACAAATTAAACAAAAGTCGAGTGAAGAGCATGATTCCATTTTGTCATCTAACACTTCAGCTGGTGCACAGGATTCAACTGAGCCTGATAAATGCAAACCTTGCAGCGATAACTATGTCATGTTTATAATAATGATAATAATATTCAACTTAGAGCTATAAATAAAAATAAAAACCCTCTCTACCATGGCCTATATTCAAGGATTCGGGGTGCAAATGCACCCCAATATTTCTTTGGTGAATTAATTGAAAAAATATTAATCTATAAAACTAAAACTGTTAAATATTGACTTTTTAAATGACAAACATTAAATTTTATTAAAAAAAAATTTAGTCATGACATTTCACAAAGTTAAGAGTAGCTTGACAAAAAAAACTCACTACAATTTTGCACGACACATATGACTTTTCCATTACTGCCGCATTTAGGAACAAAACCCAGCCAACTTGCAAACCAATCAGGTATTGTTAGGTATAATCAGGGATGCCAAGATGGGGGCAATGGTTTAAACATTTTTTTTTTGCTTTTCCAATCCTAAATTGACACAACATGTGCCCAAAATTTTGCCAGATATGTTCTCATCAGAATCTTGCAAAGGTCCACCACTATTTGTTTGCTCCAAGTCACTTACAGCTCTCATCTGTACTGTATTCCAAAATTGGAACTTATTCTGTTTCTGATTCATCATTAAAGTAGTCATCAGCATCAGCGTCAGATGGTCAGTCGGTCGACTATCACATTCCAATATCAATTTCCTTGCCTGTTCAGCAGTAAATCCTTGCAAATATACTCTTTTATTACTGCCCATTGTTGTTAACTTGTATAAAATATGCACTTCCTCTCTTATATGAAGTCATTCAAAGAACAAGTAATATAAAAAAAAGGCACACGCACATCGAGCTTCAAAATTGAAACATAAATGCTCAAATATCTCCGAGAATATTTGGGTTACGTTATTGGTTATTGGGGAATAAGTACATCCTCATAAATAAGGAAAAGTCATAAAATTTTCATAATTTGAGTCCTTCTGGGATAAATGTTACAACAAAATGTGTCTTGTCAACTTGACAAAATGTGCATTTGCACCCCAAGACCATTAGAGGGTTAATAAAATAAAAATTTCATTAAAAATAAATTTCACTAAAAATAAATCACTTGAATTACCAATTACCAAAAGTTTTTACATCTATTAATATAATATTGAAATTGCAGATCTATTGAAGTCCTTATAACTATCAGCACATTCGATAAGCCTTGAAAAATTATTCATCTCAATTTTTATTAAAATGTCATACAATTTGAATGATCAAATTATAATAACTTATTGTGTTACATAAGTGCTCATACTGTGAGGTGTCTTGACTGCTCGTTCTTTTGAATCTTCAATTGGGTGGTTTCCATCGAAGTTACTAGGCTTTTTGTCTGACCGCCCAAGCATCTCACCTAAAAATAAAAAGTAATCAAAATATTGTAGACTATTATGTTTTACTTTTAAATAGCAAGCAAAATTTTCTTATGGAAAAGTGCTCAATAAATAAATTGATAATGATAAAATCAAATATTAGCCAAAAAATATATTTATGTAACAACGTTTTGTGAAATTGTAAAAAGCTTTAAACCATAACTGTAAAAACTTTCTGACTGAGTTAAATAATTCTCAGATGGTATTTCTTGTCAGTGGTTGGACAAGTGATGGGCAAATGCCAACTCACATGCAATGACTTTTGTCAGTTTTAAAGAGATTTCCAGGGTTCTGAGGTATGTTTAGGGATGGAATTAGATACCAAACGTCTCTGCATTGTGAGTTGGCTTTTGCCCATCACTTGGCCGATAATCTTTCATGTCATCATCATCATTGTCAATAGAGAACTTATTGCAGCATAAAAAATACATTTATCACATCATGAAGCAAATTCTAAAATGACCATCTTGAATACATCTTGAGTCAGTTGAGACAGACACAATATCTGAGGTTCCAAGGTTGTAGTTCAGCTTTAAAAAACATACATTTAATGACTATTTGAAGGTATGCAGTTGAAGCAAGAAAATTTAAAGAGAACATTATCACCTCCTGAATTTCTTCATGTGTCATGACACGAACCTTCCTAAATGACACATGCCTTGTAGCTCCATCAAGAAAAGACACCTCATATTTTCTTTCTGTTGAAATGAGATTCTTAGCATTTTTTGCATTATTAAAAATTTTATTTATTCAATTTAATTAAATAAATCTGACAGAAACCAACGTTTATGATTGATGCTCCTAATTCTTCCAGGGTAACTTTCGCCATCTTTCCAGGGAGCTGATACATACTGACCTACTTTAAGAAACTGTTTTAATCAAACATTCCCAGTCAAAAAATATAACTTTCTTGAGGATGTTTTTACTTAATTAAGCTTAGCAAAACGTTTTCAGTAATTTGTCAGCATAATTTGAAACAAAAGGGAGCTAAACTTATCTTAAAACAATCTACCTGAGTTGAAGATATTTTTAAACTTTCTTTGCAGGATTTGTTATGCAATGGGCGGATTTTGTCACTATTTGATGGAAACCACTCGTCAAATCTTTGATTCCATCCCTCAAAATGAACTAGAATCACGTCTTCATTTTCATCACAAGCAACCACTTTAGAAGGATACCTTTAAGTTTAAGTTTCAAAAGTGCTATTCTTCACAAGTCATCACAAATTCCACTTTGGCTCCATCACAAAAAAAATAATATAAAATCAATATCTCCTCATTACGTAAAATGTAATTTTGAATTGAAACAACTTCCTAGCGACAATTACAATATTATTACATTCTAAATAGTAAGTGATTTTAAATAAACTTTTTAAAATATGTCCACATAAATTCAAATAAATGAAAACGAATCAGGAAAGTGCATCCTACCAAACATTCATGAAATCCTTGGCCTCAACTCTGTCTCCGACCTTCCAGCGTAAACGATTCATTTTTATTCGTCCCACGCCAAATTTTGTCAAAAGTGGTCTATTACATAAATGATGTGACACTCATCCCAAATCTAATTTCAACCCAAACTTTATTTCGACTCTACTTCACTTCCTAAACGAATATTTGATAACAAATGTTTAAGAGTTAAATATAAACCTAATAATTAGGTAATTTTTTTTGTGACCATATTTATCGTTATTAATAGTGATTGCGTAATATATTAAAAAAAACAATTGTTTTGTGTAGGCTATGTTTTATTCTGATTAATTTAAGCATTGTTGAAAAAATTAGAACTACTTAACAGATAGATATTACGAAAGTTTTCGGTCTGCTGAAAGAGGCTGGAGTAAATGAATGGAAATGACGATGCGTGAACAGGGGTGAATCTAGAATACTTTGGCGGGGAGCACATTGGAACCAAGACTCCTAAATCGCTTGCTGATGCAACTTAGTTGATGAAGACAACGTGGCCAAATATGAGCCAGCGGATATAGCCATTTTTTAGCAATTTTTGCTTATTATTGTTTTTTCCTAAGATTTTGCTATCTGCCAAATTGAAACGTGTTTCACAACAAACAAAATTTGTGATAAGCCGCCGGACTTTATTTGAAGGCGGTTTAAACTGTTTATTTGAGCTTTTAAAAAACTAAAGAAATAAAAAAAAAATAAAGCCTACGAATTCAAAATTTAAAAAAATTTAATAACGTGGATAAAAAAATATGGCATCAAATTAACTAGTAATTATGGCCTTTAAATAGACTGAGCCTAGCTAATCAGCACCGTTGCATGCTTAGGTCATGCTTTCACAATGGCACTAGTGAAATCATACCCTTTAGATTTGGAAGATGGATTTGCTGACGAATTTGTCCTGTTTTCGCGAATTTTTAATGAGATGAAAACAGTCCATGAAATGCCGAAGTTGAAAACAAACCGGCTAACAGTTTTCCGAACGTGAATATTACTTTATGCATTTACCTCTTTATCTTTGGCCAATTGTTAAAGAAAAAGATCATTCTCAAAACTGAAACGTGTGAAGAATTGCGATCAACAATTGGACAATTGAAGATGCCCAGCCTTACTCTCCATTGAATGTGAACTACTTCGTCCTGTGAACTTAGACATATTTGCCAGGAAGAGCGGGAAGGCCCAATTGGAAATTTTATGTGTTGAATACTTTATTTATGTATTTCAAATATAAGTATTGTACATTGTTAATGTGTGTGGGAAACATTTTTTTATTTTTTTTTATTGGGAGTAAATGACATTAAATAAAAATTTCAGAGTAAACAATCGTCCAAAAGGACCACCCGAAGGGATGAATTCCCGCTAGTGGAAGACGTGTAAATTTCAATTAAAAAATTACATTTCTTTTGCTATTTTCACCTTACAAAAAATTGTCTCGCTCGATCATGGCCTACAAAACCTAATGTGCCTTGGCTTACGAAAAGCTTAATCCGGTCCTGGGAGGAAACCCCTAATTGGTGGAGTTCAGTGACACATCCCTACTAAATCCCGCTTCACATGCATTAATAAAATGCAGCTATTAAGATTGATTGGATTTTTCATGAAGATTAGAAAACAATCATCGATTGAATCAGTTTGTGATTCATGCAAACCATTTGAAATGGTTCGTCCTCAAATGGTTTCACATCCATGCTTCAACAACATTCAATTGTTGTTGCAACAATTGTTGTTCACATCGTTGTTTTTGTCTTTTCAATCCAATTTATTTTATGATTTCTCAAAGGAAATAGTAAACATGAAGTTGATTTAAAATGATAAAGTATAAGTTATACCTCTCAAATATCACCAATTAATTCTTCAATTCCCAATCGAACTGATGAATAGTTTTGTTAATCACTGAACACTCGAATGCTCAACTACCGGAAGAAATCAAGTGGATTCTCAGAAGAGAATCCACGCACTTATGAAGAAAGACTTTCTTCATTGGTCGATAATTTATTGCCAGGGAAACTTATTGTCGAAATATTTCTCAGCCGAACAAAAGCGGTGTCTAAGCGGGACAAACGTGACGTTGCTGTTGTCTGGCTTGAATCATTGCAATTTTCAATGCAAACACTACTTCGAGATGATGTTTTCAAAGCAAAATGATCAGCGGAATGAAATCATAACTTTCAATTTTAAGCTTTACATTATATCTGCTTACATCAAAATGAGAGGACATCATCTCTTTTACATCTTTTCTCAGAAAGTTGCATAAAAGGGTGGGATCCGTGCACTGACGAACTATTTATAAAGCATCGCCAGCCTTCATGACTGCCGATAAAGAAAAAAAAATGAAAGTTCATATGAGGTTTCTGGTTCACTGTCTGCTTTTGCAGTTCTGCATTGGAAGCTGTCTTGGTATGTTATGTTCCAATTATTGCCAGCTGTTAGGCGTATCTAATAAAATAAATATAAACATAAGTCTATTTGATTTTGAGATAACTGCACTTCGGTCCTTGCTGTAACAAATTGTTTTATACTACTAAATTGAGACTTTATCAGTTGTTCTTAAAATGTGTTTTTCAATAAAGATATCAATTTCTCTACACAAACTCGATACTATCATTTTAATGGCACACAAGATTCAATTTATTCAACTACAAATAAATCACAAGCAAACGACCCGAGCTTCTTAAGAGGATAAGATAAGGTTAGGCCCACATAACCTTACTTTACCATTTTTTACTGGCAAGGATTATTCCAGCTTGTAGTGAAGGGAAAGAATTATTTATGTCCTGGAATAAATCATTCTCGGCTATTTATTTCTTGCTATAAATTTAAATATGTTTAATTATCGTCGATGATTGACATTTATTTATTTACCAAAACAGTTTTTAAATGACAGTATTTTACTTCACAACAAATCAACAACGAAGTTTATTAACTATCATTTCATTAATTTTACAAAATATCATTTATAGTTAAGAATAAAATGATCTGAAGTCTTAATATTTGTTAAGCACCCGTAAAAAAATGGAAAAAGAGCTTTTTATAAATTAAACTATAAGTATTATATTCAATAAAATGATTTAATCAATTTTTGGACCTGCTTTTTTTTTTAGTTTAAAAAACTTGAAAATTAAATTTTAAACAACTTAAAAATAGAACAAGTTGAAGTGATAATAAGGTTAAGAATGCAGTTATAACTTAAAAGTGTAAAAGCTAGTTAATTATAACATAAAAGTATATAACCTATGAACACCGAAAGTTCAAGTTATGGAACAACTCTAGCTGTTAGAACTAGCTGTTATGCAGAACTCGTTCTTCTTAACCATTATGAATATTTGTTGTGTAATGTTATGCCACGTTATGCTATAATGACCAATGAGAAACCACCGCAATAATCCAGCGAGATGTCAGCAAATAATAAAGAGAACATGGGATGCTCACAGATGCTTATTATCTCACTAGCAGCATCAGTGATTAATAGGAAATCGCCTCCTCATCTCACTCATTCTTTAATATTCTATCCATCATTCCTTAATCCGGAAAAGTTATCCGGGTTTATAAAATATTTTTAAGTCGAGCGGTTGTAAAACGTCAAATCGAGTGGTCGTTCGGAACATTCGTCAGGGCAGAGAGGCATTCGTTGATGTTCAGAAATAAAACCACGAGGTCTTCACAAGATTGCGGGTTACTGATTACTTTCGCAAATTCGAGCACAGGTTCTGACAACAACTAAACTGAAATCAAGGCGCCTCTTGCGCTGTGCACGTAGCGCATTACAAATTAACTATTATTATTATTATCTCTATAATTTAGTTCGATGTGCCTTTTATGGATGACGCTTTAAAATCCGTGTGAAAACTTATTGTGTTTTTATCTGATGCCAGCTGAGGGAAGTAAATGATGATAATGATGCTAATGGGTCGTTTGTTTGAATATATCACAACAAAACTTGACATTAATATTGCTTATTTACATACAGCATAATTTATAAACCTTTGAGTCGTTGAAACGATAAATGGACCCATCTGAAAGCAGACTAATACCACTTTTTCGAACATCATCTGCAAATGGCGACATTTTTCCGGCAAAAGTTTTATTTCCTCTCATAAAAAATAATAATAATAATAATAAAGCTAAAGGAAAATATAAATACGTACATATTTTGTTGCTGCCAAATATTATTCAAAAGTAAAGTTCAAAATAACTTCATTTCAAAATAGTTGCAAATAATAAAAAATGTATCATAATAAAATAGTTTTAACTTTTAAAAACATGTGTGTCTTTACTTAATACGTGTTTCAATTGAGCAAGCAATTATTCCTAACTAAAGTGCTGATTAATTGCTAATCAATTGAATCCAATCAATTGAACGTTTACAAAATTTTAATTAAACACAGCAACTCAACGACAGAAGAATGAGGAATCAGTTCTGTCATCCTCGTTAAAGTTGGTTTCCAACATCTGGCTTTTCATAATTAGTGATTATTTAATTATTTCTGAATATTATTTAAATAATAGTAATAATATTTTTATAACTCGCACATTGTTAGTAATTTATTTTCAAATACTTTTACAAATAAAAGGATCAAGCTCCAAGCAAGCGCATGATAGATAAATGCTTCATAAATTCCTCTGATGTCAAACAAGCTGAAAAACTGATGGGAGCCTGAAAAACATGTCAATGAATGCAATTGATCATTTTCCGTAGTGTATTTGTTTTCAACAGAAACAATGCCTCAACATCCCAGAGACACAAGAGAGCTGCACTCGCTGATCCCAGGAGGTTGTGGGATAATGCCACCATACCCTACGATATCGACCCCATTCTCCCAGGTTTCTGATCGCACATTATCTTTTATTATCTGTCTTCAATTTCCTCGTCCTTACAAATTATTTTAAATTTACGTGTCAAAATTAAATTCGCCTTAAATTATTTATTATGCTGTCAGACATTAATTAAAATGCGTGTTTTACGTGATTTGATTTACCTGATTCAAAACAGAATATTCGGTAACAATTCTCAAGTTAAGCATGAGGGAATGGGAGAAAGCCACCTGTTTGAGTTTTGTGAAGAAATCGCCTTCAGATGTCAACTTTGTTCACTTCACGAGGACTGATTGCGGGTGGGCATTGTTTACTTTCATTTTCTGATATTGAAGTTTTATTTCACTTTATTTCTTTCTTATATTTTTATTTTACATTATTTTTTCTGAATTTTCTTATTAAAATATCTGAAAGGCTGATCAGGTCACACTAGTTAGAGTACTGCAACGTGGTACGCAAAAATAAATTTCTATAAAAAGGCACCAATTTATGGTTTTGATTTGCCTTCGATGCTTTAGATTTTTGGCGAGAGAATTTGTCTGGCACTGAATTTGTCTGCAACATCTTGATGGAAAATATTAAAAATAAAACTGCTGAAGTATGGAATGTTGTTTGATTCATAAAACACGTTACAAAATGTAATATAAAATGTAATGGTTATATTACAACCTATTTAAAGTTAAACTTTTTAAATAACTTTAAATAACTTTAACTTAAATAATAAGATAAAATAACTTCTACCAACAAGAATTCCTTTCATATAAAATTAGGTTTCATCTTTGAACTTTAAGTCACAAGCTTTATCATGAATTCAACGCTTTGAATGTGAATGTGAGACATGAATTTGTGTTGTGAAGCAGGTGCTAAGACCGACTGATTTATTGAATGTCTTTTATTGAGCCATAAAACATTTATTTTATTATTTATATTGTTAATAGAAAGATTCTGAATTTTTTAATTATTAGTTAAAATGAATTTTTCTTTAACAAATTATATGGTTTTACCCGTCAAATCAAACGACTGGCATAAATTGGGAGATACTCTCATAAATCTTCCAATCGGCAGATTCTAAACATCCCTAGCAAGTTTCGATTCTCTCTTTGCAGAACTTTTTATAAACACAAGCTGACTTTTTATATCCACATTTTCCAGGCAAATGTGATTAAAAAGTAATTTCAATTGATTCTCAGCAGGATGTTTCTACCTTCCGTGGTTTAATTTATTTGTTGATAAAGCACTTTTATTATAAATAATATTATAGATAATATTAAAGTAAATATAATAGATTGGGAAACATACAATTGAGCACCTGAAAATTTTGTTTTGCTCTTTTGTGTTCGCCAAACATACAGCACTTTATTACTAATGTTATATTATTATTATTATTATTATTATTATTATTATTATTATTATTATTATTATTATTATTATTATTATTATTATTATTATTATTATTATTATTATTATTATTATTATTATTATTATTACTATTATTGGTTTATTATTATTTTATTGATAATTAATCATTGATAATTACCAAAAGATGTTAATGCAGTTATTATTGCTGTCACTGTTATTATAGATGTTACTAATGTTGTTGTTAGTACTACTATCGTTGGAGATGTTATTGACAAGTTAATGATTGCAGGAATTTCCTTCATGCAAACGTATTTATCCTCCTCTCGTAAATTTCAGAAATAATATTTCCACTATTCTTTTGGAGGTCGTCCATTAATTATGTCAACAAATTTAAGGTAATTTTTACCCCCCTCCCTCCCCTTGTCAACAATTGTCAAACTTTTAAAGACCCCCATCAAAATTATGTCAAAAAAACTGACAACCCCCACAAAAATGTTTTTTACAATTTTTAAGTTCTACCTTGTAACATCTTGAATTTGCGACTATTTTATTTTGAAAGTAAATAAATTAATTGTTAAAATGAATTGTCAATTTTTTAATGTCAACTTTTGTCATCTCCCCACGGGAAAGTCAAATTTTCCTCTATTGTAACAATAGGCATCGTTTCAGATTCATCATTTCCAGCATCATTTCCATCATTTTGTTGAACTGATAAGCCAGACAAATCAACATCTTCATCTAACCATTAAGCTCATATACTATCAGAATGTGTACAATAATTGCCATCAGCTCTTTCTGCCCAAGAGCATAATGTCGGTGTTGTTGAACGTCTTTCTTTAACACGACTTGTGAACAGGGCCGCCGACAGAAATTACATAGAAAAAACCTAGCATGGTCACGTGCCCATGTGTTATGTCAATTTGGCATTGGAAAAGCAAAAAAAAGGTCATGATTGTAAAATTTCAATATTTTAAAACCCGGTCGGGCCCCTACAAATTGCCTGGACCTTGGGCACTTCCTCACAGCGGCCCTGCACGTGAAGCTACGTAGAGGTTACAGATTTCGCAAATCCGTTCAAGCAACGACGACTGAAAGATTATATAATATAATATATCGAACTATAATTTAATGTTATAAATCCATCTGTTAAAATTTATATTTTTATTAATAACACTGTTGGCATCAATTAATCTTAAACTCCCCCTCGTTAATGATTGTTAAACTTTTTCAAAGCCCCTCCCCCCTATTTTGTTGACATAATTTAAGAACGGCCCCCTGAAGCAACGGGTGTATGGGGTGCTGTGAACAAACACATTCTAACATTCTGAAAGAATTTCGGCGCAGCGATGGAAATGTAAAATTGCAATAATAATAATAAATTGATTTTTATGTAAATGTAGCCCCAAGATTAACGCCAATATATAATTGATATGCTTCCATTAACAAGAATGAGCTTGTGGTTTCATTCAACCAAGCAACAACAATTTGTCGCATTAATTCCAAGCAATTAAGTCAACATGGAGATATTCAATCGACTTCAGGTGCTGTACACCTGTTGGCAACAAAAGGAATGGATCTCAGTTCTTCTCGATATCACCAAACTGCAGTCAAATGGGGAATATCATGCACGAACTTGGCCACACTATCGGCTTCTACCACGAACAATCGAGACCGGACAGGGACAAATACGTGCGCATTCACTTCGAAAACATCGACAAGCGTTCGATTTTATCATGTTTTTGTAATTCGTGTGAATTAATTGAATTTCACGTTAATTATTTTTAGATTATAAAAATAAATAAATTTGTTAAATAATTTTATTAAAATTAGTAAATATTCCTTTACTGTCTGCAATTGTAACTGCAATTTGTAGTTGACCGTCACCCCGAAGCAATGTTCTCGATAATGTTGCCATATCATCTACCGTTCTGCATCGTCATCCTTACTTTTATAATAAATTACAAATGATTAAAATAATGACATACAAGCATTACAAATTATAATATAGAATGGGAATAACTTTTATTAAAACGTCTTAAAGATTTGCAACACAACTTCAAATTGTACAAAGACTTGGATTCTTTGGGAGAGCCATATGACTTTGACAGCATCATGCACTACCCACTATCCTACCCTGCACGGGGAGGCAAGACATTCATGAGTGTCATCAACAACAACAACAACAACAGCAGCAACAATAACAACGACAAACATAAACATTCTTATGCTAAAGTAGGTCAACGTTCGATTCTAAGCTCAGGAGACATCAGGCAGACAAACAAGCTCTACCGATGTCCTGGTAGGTGTCCATTATTCTTGCTATAGATCATGTTATCGAAATCGCATGCTCCTATTGTAGAATGCGGAAAGACACTTACTAAAAACAGCGGTTGTCTGAGTTACAATGGAGACGACCTTGACACGAAGCACAAATCGAAGAAATTTTTTGGGAAAGAATTTTGCCAGTGGAGGATTTTGGCCAGTTCAAGCGACATTATTGAACTGAGAATAACCAGAGTCAGGATTCCCAAAAACAGAAACTGCAGCAGTTACTTGATGATTAAGGATGGATATTTCCACTCTCCTGTTTTGAGTTAAGCTGACATTTTTAGCGAAAGAATGTCGAAATATTAGATGAATTCAATTTATTCTGCAGAAAAAATATGCGGTGCATCAATGAAAATGCCGAAAATAATAAGATCCACTGGTTCTCGGATGTTTATTGAGTTTAAGTTGGCATCCGGGGCAAGATTTTGGACGCCAGGATGGTCAGCTCAACATCGAGGTAACGATGTTAATGACGATATTTGTTTAATTGTTTTTAACATTATAGTTGCAATTAGTTAATTGCAATCGATTTCAAACAAAACGAAATCAAAAGATCAGCTAAATAGGAAACCAATGCAGCTCTTTCCCTCAAAATGTTGGACGGAACGTCTGGAAATTTCACGTCTCCTGGTTTCCCAAATTTTTATCCCTTTCTCAAACTGTGTCATTACCTCATCAGAAGTCCAAATTCCACTGTCATAAAACTGTCTTTCCATACTGTGGAGGTAATCATTACTAAGCTTTATTAATTTATTAAATTCGTAGTGCCGAATATTGATATTAATTTCCTCAGTCTATTTTTATAATTTCCTAAATTTCCTATTTGAATGTAAATTTTATGGCGATAGGAAATTCGAATTTTGGTTTTTTTGTTAATAGTTTTTGCTTTTGTCTGGGCGAAGGACTTATCATGAATAATAGTAATAACAATTAAATTATTTATATAATAGAAGAACACAAATTTTTGCATTTTACAAATTGTGATAATCTTAAATCATTCGTGAGAGTGGCCATTAACTTTGTTGCTATTTATTGATTGCCTTAAGATTGGAGAAGATGAGCTGTGTGAGGAAGAGTTCATTGAAGTGAGGGATGGCGAATACGACGATGCAAGGTCTTTGGGAAGATTTTGTGGAAAGCAGCAGAACAAGAATTTCACTTCAACATCGAATACTGTGCTCGTAATTTTTAAATCGTTCACTTCCACCAACTTCCAAGGATTTTCAGCTTCTTACGTAGCAGGTTCACTGAATTTCGCAAAAACAATTTTTTATTACATGTGAAAACGAAAAAAAATAAATAAGCACTTCAATTTAATTAAATTTGATGCAATATAGTTTGAATTATAACTCTTTAAGTAGGAAATTATGCTGTTTCTTGAAGCCGCATCTTAATGTCTAACTTCTAAGATGCAGGTGCAATCATCTTATTACATGATGCATCCAAATATCGCCAGGTACCAAAAAGAAATTACAGAAAATGGGAAAAAAAACGCAGTACAAAGAAAAAAACGAAATGAAAAGTGCAACGAAGCCAAGTAAACAAAAAGGAAGACTAATTACGAAAAATGAGCAGAACATTAAGAATTCTAAAGGAAAACCGCTGTAAACGTTCGTCAGTAGCAACCAAGGCTCCCGGTTTTGGCTCCTCCAATTCACGCGTATTTATTGCATTTTACCGACTTGTCGCGGATGTTTCAAAGGTTTACGTTGACATGTTACGTCTGTATTAATTCTTACCAAGTCATCAAACTTTTCTAATGCTTTTCGTCAGGCTATTCGGATTTTTCAAAGCATTAAACATTTTTCTAATGGAGTAAATTCAGAATGTTTGCTGCCCACTTTGCTGCTGAAGAGGTATCAGGCATGACAATTCCCGAATTACTCCTTGATATCCTTTCCAGATATGTCCAGATGGATTGCAAACGTCCTTCCTGCTTCTCAGTAACTCAATGGTTCCAACACATCACATTTTGGCACCGTGCTGCCATTTTAGTACCTAGGAATTCATATCAATAGTTTAGTAATTGCAGGTAATTATAATCGATCTTTGGATCTTCTGAAGAAAAAAGAAAACCGATGCTTGCATTCAGCAAATATTCTCTAACTGCTTATAAAACGCTAATAAAACATAATTTTCTTCTTGATCAAATGGGTTTGAATAAGAAGACAACGCCAAACAAAAGCATCGTTAGTGGTGCTTTTATTTGTAAGTTTATTATGGCCTCAAAATATTCCCATTAACAAAATAGTTTCTAAAAACATTGTGGATGAAAACAAGTCAAATTATTTAAAGCGAGGTTATTCGTAAACTGATAAAGTTAAAGGATATTATGTGTAATGGTGATAATTGTAACATGCAAATACCAGAATAACATGTTTGAAGAAACTTATTTGAAGTATAGTCTAACTTTATTGAACTGCAACAACATGTGCGATACAGCCACAAAAACGCATTTTTATAATTCCTGCGGACGAAGGATCATTTGTCCACTTCGAGGAAAATCTCGTACTGTTGATCGAGGCTCAGGTATGAGTCACTCATGACATAAAGAGTGTAGATGACTCTCCCTGGTCTCTCAGGGGCAGTAAACAACAACTGAGCTCTGGTCTTGTTTCTGATGACACCAATCTTCTTCAGAGCCAAGACATTCTTCGTCTCAACTTCTCCAAGTACCAGTACCCAACCTTCCTCTTTTGGTTTTGGGAACTTCGTGGGATAGACGTAATTGTCCTTTTTCTGAAGTTAAAGTTATGAGTTAGAATTGAGTTAAGCCTCTAATTATGGAAAACAACATAGAATCGTGAGGGATGTTCACCTTAATGTTGCTGCTTCTGCTCAGCTCAACAGACAAGGTGCATTCTCTTCCGGCGAAGACTTTCGTCCAAGACACCCTTCGACTCATGTCTGGATCGATGTAAGATAACATTAATAATAATTTAGTCAAAATTCGAGGATACCTGTAGCATGACTTATAAAGAGTTTAATTAAATAAGAGAACTGTCACCTTGATGGATGAGCTTAACAACGTTTGGTTTCGAGTCGCTCCCACCCTCTTCGGCATAGTCGCTCGACGAATCGTACGAGAGAGACATGGCCGTTCTTATCACGGGCAACATGTTGAGAGTATCCACAATCTGAAAAGTTATTTGTTTGTCAGGAAACTTGACAACTTAATGTGAGCATGACAAAGCATCTGCCATTAGTAATGGTTATGATGAATGATAAGCAAAACCTGATTGATTTGTTGTGAGTTCAGTGATCCTCTGAGCATATTTTCCAGCAACTGTGTTCTTCCTCCTGTCAAGTTCATCAATTCAGGCAAAGAATTTATTTCTTCTCCTCCATTCCTGTGAAAACATTCACTCAAAATAATTAACATTAAAAAATAACTTAGTTCACTGTTGGCCTTATGAAGTACAGTGATGAAGCACTATTCATTGCAGTTTGCCTCTTTAATTAAACCATTGAAAGCCGCATCATCAACGAAAGGAAACAAACTTATTTTGCAACTCACCTGAAGCAATGAAGGAGGTTTTCAGTGACGTGGGGCAAACAAAGGAGGGGATTTTGGTGGACCCATAATCCCTGGACGACCATCTGAACCAACTGGATGACCTGGAGAGTGGTCACCAACCATCCTTCCTCTGCACTCAAATCTATCAAGGACTGCAATGAATTTAAATAAACTTAAGGTCGTAAAGAAAGAATTAAATCGAGTGAAACTGTGATCGATCACTGCAATTAATAAATGGTGATCAACAATTAATTAATTAGTATCAAATCGTTCATATATCCAAGCGTAATACAGTGAAATGTGATCAAATTATGAAATTCATTTCTCATGTCGCCAACCTGAAGAACTCTAAGTGCCTGATCCATGACGGACTTGGTGTCCGTGAAATAGTCAGCAATCGGGAGAGGGCACCTGGAGAAGTGGGCCTGGAAAAGCAGGTGAGTCTTGGTGCTGGATTTGTCATAAGTGAAGGCTTCAACTTTAATGGGGAGTTTCCTTGAAAGCTCCTCATTCAGCTGGTCTTCATTGTGCCTCACTGGAAGCATGCTGAATTCATGGGCATTCTGTGGGATAATGAATTATAAATAAAAAATTAATAATTAGGCACTTAAAAATATAATTTAAATAACATGTTGAAACCATCTGTGTCTGTTGAACACTTGGAAGAGCATCCACAAATAATAATAATAAATAAATCAAAGCACAATATCTACCAAATAACATTTACTATTCAATTTAATTAATAAAATACAATATAATTTAACTAAATAATAAAAATGGATAGTAATCAACAAATCATCGTGAATTAGAACCGATACAGACCGACAAAATTTTCAAGAGTCTACGACGGAAGATTCTGGTTTCAATGAATCTTTGAAGTGACGAATAGTTAAGTGACTGAGATAGTAGTAGGAGGATATTTTGCCACCAGTTGTGGGAGATATGTTGAAATTGTCCTCCTAATTTCAGCAACAAATCAACAGTTAATATTCATTAATATCACTTAATATGACTTAATCTCACTTAATAAAAACATTGTTTTCAAATTAATTTAATAATTATTAATTTGTAAATAATTTGTCACCTCTTCCCGGATGCAGTTGGAGAGCATGAGGTCAACGAATGACTTTTGGACAAGCGACGACAAATACTTGTTTATGACTTCGTGCGACACATCTTCAAGTTGGTAGTAACTGAAAGAATCGAATTGACGATCAGAAAATGCATTCTAAACATCTGCCATCGTTGATGCAAGTGATTGAATGAATCCAAGTAATTAGTTGAAAATAATTGAAATTAAGGATGGCATTTAGACACAGATGTAAGGAATGATTTGCTGAATTGAACTGAAAGTTACCTGGGATTATTGATGAGCCTTCTGAAGAAATAGGTCCATGTCAAATAATCCACAGCATCCTGCTTTGTGCAGATGGTTCCTGCAACTATCTCTGCATTCAAATGGTCAGATAAAACCCCCAACAAGCTGGAAATAAAATGAAATTAAATACATTCACAAATATCAAGGAAATTATAATTTAAATTTAAGCATGGACAATTTAAATAAATGATTTAAAACATTGTTCGAAAACAAATCGACGCATGAAAATAACTGAAGCATAAATCAAACAATGCAGGTCAATGTCATCAGTTGATGCCTTGAAAATTCATCTCACCTTGATTCAACAGGGAACGGTTCATAGAGGAACTTCTTATAAAAGGCTTTCTTAACATCATGAACTAGGACCACGGCTTTGCCTTGGTCATCAAACTGAGGCCTGCCTGCTCTGCCCATCATCTGCAGAACATCTGACATCACAAGCACAGATAATTAGTCACATCACTAACATAATTGCATAAAAATATATATAATTATGTTACAGTTAAAATAGATTAAATCAGAAATGCTAAAACGTGATTGAATATGTTCAAAAGAATATAGAATCAGAAATAAAAAGATAAAAACCCGTGATGGGGAAGTCCACATATTTCTTCAGTTTTCCATCAAAGTATTCCGTGCCCTTGATCACAACCAGGTGAGCAGGAAAGTTTACACCCCAGGCCAAGGTGCTGGTGGCAATGAGAACCTACAGTGAACAAATTCATAATTTTATTTTTTTAGTTATTTAAGACTTTTAATATCCAAGTATTTTAATGAAACGTCGTTCAATCTGTAATTGAGACAATCCTTACCTGAATCTTCTGATTGACAAACAGCTCCTCGACCGCTTTCCTGTCGTGTTCGTGCAACCCGGCGTGATGCATTCCGATGCCAAACGCCAAGGTCAGTTTCAAGTTGCTGTCTTTGATTGTTGAAATGATGTCTTCCATCTAAAATCAACATTATATTATTAATGAGTTCTGGTTTATTTACAGAGTCGTGCAGTGAAATCAACACGTTTAAAGATATTTAAGTAAAACTAAATATCGGAGGTGACATTCATAACGGAAAACATTTCATTCTCTGACCTCATTTTCTGGAAGATGGAGCCACTGCTTAGGGTTGTCCACTGCTGCAAGGAATGCAATGAGGTCGAGTGCCGTCAGTCGAGTCTGCCTCCTGCTCGAGACGAACACCAGCACAGGTTTGCATGGCGAGTGAACCTGGATGGCTGCCAAGAATTAATCCATCAATCAAGGTCAACATGCATTAGATCTAACAGATCATATCTGTTAGCTACTTATGATGATAATAATAATAATAACGACAACAACAATAATAATTACCCTGGAATGTAGGCTTGTTCATGGTAGCCATGCGAGGGCAGTAATGTTTGCCCGGAAATCCTGCAATGTGAACCTCAAGAGGCACGGGTCTCACGGACGGTCTGAAGTTGTAGAGACCGGCCTGAAACCAATTAATGATTTATTCAATGTTGCAGTTGCAAGTTGTGACACACTGAGCTATTGTGTAATTTATATAGTATAATTATAACAATGTGTGACTTAGTAAAGAAAATGATCTAACCTGTTTTATGCCTAGCCAATCAGCAAGGTCTCTGGCATTTGCAAGGGCAGTTGAGAGTCCCACAACCCTGACCTTTCTATCGGTGTGACTGGAAATGAAGTTCGTCCTTGAAACGATGACTTCCAAAACCGGGCCTCTATCGTCACCTGACAAGTCATTTGAATGTTAGCAAATGTAAAGAATTCGATTATGATAAATCACATCAAATGTTTTAGTAGGCTGTGGGGCTGTTCATAACAAATTCATAACAAAACACCAACCAAGCAGATGAATTTCATCAATAACTAGTAGAGCCACAGCTTTGACATAAGATCTGTTCTGCCAACTCCTACTTATGCCGTCCCATTTCTCGGGCGTCGTGACGATTAGGTCGGCCTGTGAAACTGCTTTCATGTCGGGCAACACATCTCCAGTAAGTTCAACAACTCTATGAAAAGACCATAAAATAGAATCGGGTCACATTGTTCAAAAAGCAGAATTCCGAAGTATGGAATGAGATTAACAATTAAACATGAAGAAGGCATATTTAAATCTAATATTTACTTCTTTCCAAGCTTCTGCTCAATCCTGACTTTCCAATCCTCCATTCTCTCCCGAACAAGTGCCTTGAGTGGTGCGATGTAGACAGCCTGCAATAAATTTCACAATGTTGAGCTATTTCCAATGCATGCATTTGAATGTCAACGAATTCATTAATTATGTTGGAACAATTCACAGAAAACAACGAGATTCACCTTGGCTTTAGGATACTCTCTGAAGACCCTAAAAATGGAAAGTTCAGCCATGATGGTTTTACCAGAGCCGGTCGGAGCCCGATGAGAACGTTTCCATCCTGGTGGTAAAGTGTGTGGAAGACTTGGGTCTGAATGGGGTTAAAGTGGGAAAACTTGTACAACTCCTCGAGCACGACGTCCCCCAGGGCATGCTTCGGGAGGGGTCGAAGGTCGAGCAATTCTGAAAAATAATAATCGATTAAAAAAACGTTCTTAAAAAAGAACATAATTAATGATAATCACCCGTGTGGGGTGGATGCCTCTCGGGAAGTATGAGATGTTGAAAGGTAATCGGCACGGTGTCGTCAAAACCGAGCCACGTGTCGGATACGACTCTGATGTAATATTGCGACGGGAGTGGTTCGAATATTGGGATTGTAAAGGAAATGATCATCGGAGTGTCTGTCGTGACCTGTTTTGATTAGATTGACATCGGTTAATTAGGAAATCAAAGATCAACGACAAAAAAATAAATTTTAGTAGCGCTCGTCATTAACGAGTTTTAAATTAAATCTCAGATGTAGAACTCATAAAGTAGATATTTACAAAGCACACCAGAGACTGAACGATGACTAACATTTTTCTTGTGCACGAGCACATACTCGTGATGGTAAATGTGGTTGTTGATCGGATCCTCGATCCAGATCCAGAAGGATTCGCCCACTTTGCCATGAACCTTGTCGTGCCATTTGAAAGTGGGTCTGACGGTCAGGGTGACTTTGAGGACGGTTCGGGTCACGGGTTGAAGGTTCCACTCCACGTTCACCGATGGAATTTGATGAGCTAAGTCCTTCACCACTGCCCCCATCTTCATGTGGTGGATCATTTGACCTGTCGTGAATTGTGCAATTCTTAAATATAATTGGCAATATATGAAGCATCAAATTATCTTATTACACTGATACGTGCTACAAGTATTACATAGAATAATGATGTATCTTACCAATCTCTTTAATATCCATTTCTCTCAATTTATCAATAGAAAGTCCCTTGCTTTCAATTTTGTTGAGAATCTCTGGCGATAAGATGCCAAACTGCCTCATGGGACTCTGCCACCACCAAAGTCTCTTCTCGATGAACTTACTGACCGTGAGAACCCTGTCGGCCATCAACGGCCATCCGTTGTTCATCGCAATCTCGAACAAAGATCTTGAAATTCTCGAAGCATTCTGAACGATGTAAGCCTGATCAGAGTTGAGCGAGAAGCTCTGAATTGGATACCTCGAGATGTAGGACTGGAGGAGCACGTTGACCTTTCCGTGCGTGTTTTCAATTCCAGAGGTCACCTCCACGCTGCAATCGTGCAGGTGTTCGATCAACTCGTCGTGTTCTTCTTCTCTCACCTGTTTGCAAAAGTTAAATTGAAGGATTGTAATTATAACGACACCAGAGATTGAAAATATTGACATCATCAATTACCAATGTTTTAAACATTGCAATACTTTATCAATGAAGTTAAAATATACGGCTACTCACCTTGACTTGCTGAAACTCTTCTGCTTTAGAGATCAGTGTAAATATATCTTCTCTTGACAAGAATTGTGTGAAGAAATCGTTGAAGATCTAAACATTAAATATTAAGTATTGAATATTAAATACCCATCCTGACATATTTCGTTTTTTATATGAAAATTTAATAAGAAATAAATTCATAGTCATTCAAATAAGTTGAATGCATCTCCAATAGAACGACACACCATACCTCAATGGTGCTGTACTTGATGTAAAAGTGACTTGCGGTCCTTCCGAGGCTCGTGCTATGCAAAGCTTCACTTTTCTCATCAAATCTCACCATCCTCGCTTTGTCGAGACTTCGGCAGCTGGAAACGATCAACTCCCTCCTCCTCTTCTCCAATAAAGGATCATTCTGCATCCATGCATTACAAATAATTATTTTGGAACACATTTATAAAAACAGTATTTATCATCATCCATCTTTCAATTTTAAGAGACAATGTCTAATGTACTCACCACGAGTTGATCGTACGACACTCCATACACCTGTGGATTCAATCTCATTCGGACATACAGGTAGGTATAGCTCAGCCACCTGATTCCTTCTTCGACATTTGTCACAGTGCCCAGAGCAATCTGTAACGAAGCAACATCGTAATTATGAGTAATAGTAAGTAAAATAATCAGTAATTTATTTCTTAATTAATAAACCATCCTTCCAGAACATAGCACACAGTGCCAATTAAAAAAAAGATAGATTATTTAAATTTTTAACTATTTACCAAAAATGTTGTTCAAAATTTTACCAATATAGTATCATGGTTACAAATTGACTGAAGCATAACCACCAATAAACAATTAAAAAAAAAACAAGACATACCTCTGCATTGAGGTGGTCCTCCAACCCATGGACAAACTGGGATTCAATGGGGGTCGAAGATACCAGGAGGGTCAGATAGTGGGGGAGTTTATCCTGGGCGGTTATGATCGTGCCGTGCCCGAAAGTGTCGAACTGCGGACGACCTGCTCTCCCAAAGATCTGAGTCACGTCAAGTATGCTGAGGTCCACGAAGCTTCCTTGCTTGGCATCATATATTTGTGTTCCCTAAAATTCATTCAGTTTTCGATGTGTTTACAATCATGGTGATGAATAACAATGAAATGTAATATAAGGTTAATGACTGCTGAATATTTTTCAGTTGAAAAATGATCAAACCATTCAAATTACATCCATCACAATCCATTGGCAATTGTATAAATAACCAACTTATTATTATTACTATTACCATTATCATCATCATCATTATTGTAATTAATATCATCATCATCATCAAATTAGACTAAACAAAACTAATTTTTGATGTTGAGATTATTTAATTAAAATCAATTACTAATATCATCATCTCACCTTTATTATGACAGCATGTGCTGGCAGATTCACACCCCAGGCCAGCGTGGCAGTACAAACGATGAGTTTGATCGTCCCTTCCGAAAACAACCTCTCCACGAGATTCCTGTCTTGTCTCGACATTCCAGCATGGTGGGTGGCAAATCCACTGGGTATCATGTCGCGCAGTTTTTTGTTCGCGCTTCGTTCGGCCTGAGCGACAAAGACGATAAAAGTTAACACGAACGGTTTCGATGCAAATGATTTCTTAAAGCACTCGAACGGACGTCGACAGGTTAATCGTTGCCTGCTAAATTATTACTCAGAAATTAATTAATTAATTAATTACCTGTTTCAGAGACGACGAGGTTTGAACCGTGTTCAGTGGGAAGAAGAGTTGAACCTGACCTTTTGATTTAGCCATTTCTAACAACAACTCGGCCGTCTTCACGGTGTCGTTTCGAGAGTGAACAAAGACCATGACCTGTTCGAATTCCACGAAATACATTTTAGTCGACAGATTAAGTGATCGGCAGATGCGTTAACGACGTAGCAACAATTCGACAAGCACCTGATATCCCTGCTTGACCTGTTCGATCACCTTCTCGTAGGTGATGTTGTTCATGGCTTGAGCCTGGAACCTAAAGTTCGTCTCTTTGATGCCGACGAAGGTTTGAGTCAGAGGAACGGGCCTGAATCGAGAGTCGAAGAAGAAAAGGCCGGTGTAAGGGTTGACGCGGAGGAACTTTGCCACGTCGAGGTAGTTTGGCAGAGTTGCCGACAATCCGACAATCCTTATCATGGTTTGAGTGCTCTCGACCTGCATCATTTTAACATGGTTCGATATATTTTATCGCAACTATTGCTTTAAAACTACATTGGCTACTATTTGAAGAATAACATTAAAACTGATGTCAGTTAAACATTTTTAAAAATTTGGTTAGTAAAATAAAAATAATGTTTTGTTGCTTGCATTTGACATAAAATAAATGAAGCATGTTGGAATGCTTAAAGTGATATCAAGTACATCAGTACTAAATTAGGGCAATTGAAAAGCAAACCTGTCTCAATGTTCGAGCGACGATGCTTTCAATGACTGATCCTCTCTCGTCGTGGAGCAGATGAACTTCGTCAATTATCAACAATCTCACCAACTTCGTCAGCGATTCGTCGGATGGTTTCCGAGTCACCACGTCCCACTTTTCTGGTGTCGTTACAATCATCTTCGAGGATTCAAATGCATTTAAATTAGTTTTAAATTCTAAATAAACTCACGGTCTAATCGAATAATTGTTAATATATCTAAGACACAGCATACTTTTGCATTTCAACAGGAAATTTTGTTAATTTTAATGGAAATCCCAGAAAGTTCTTATCTTAATTCTGCTCACCTGAGTGTTCAATATTTCAGTTTTGCTGAGTTGCATGTCTCCAGTGTATTCCTTCACCGTGATGTCGAGAGGTTTCAACCTTTGCCCAAAATTTTCAACCATTTCTGCCGCCAAAGCCTTCATCGGTGCAATGTAAATGATCTGGAAAAGAAATATAATGTAAATAATGTTTGAATCAATACTTTGCAGAGACCAATGAATAATTGTTAAATATAAATTACTATAATAACGGCATAATTACAGCAATCAATCACAACCTTGAATTCACTTTTCTCAATGATTCCATTGGCAAGGTGGTTCTTTATTTCACTGATGACTGTCAACATGGCAATGTTTGTCTTTCCAGCTCCCGTTGGTGCACAAATCAAAAGATTTTCATTGGTCGTATATGCGACCGGATACACGATCGACTGAATGAGGTTCAGCTTTTTGGTGTTTTGGAATGCAATCTGACCAATCTTTGTGATTTAGAATGCAAGCATTAATTAAATTTCAAAGTTGAATTGGTTGATCGCTATTGAAAAGTACAAGACCTCATCTAATTCAGTGATTGAAACGTGTTTGTTGAGCATGTCCGTCGGAGGTTTGCTGCTCGGAGGAACGTCGACTTGTTCCATGACTGCGTCTTCTTTCCTGATTATGTCGGCAGGCAGAGCCATCTGGAGGTCGAATGATGCCAAATTTTAATTGTATATAAAAGTGGCAGATTATTGTACTTTGGAGATAATTACCTTAACTTTAGCTACATAACTGGCCGAATTTTTAGCTTTCAATTGCGTGTCGAATACGTAAGGATATTCGGGAGCAGATGAACACGATCGCGAGTTTCCCTTGGAAAAGAGGGGTTGTTTCTTGGACATCTGGAGAAGAGCCTCTCTGTGTAACAAAATAAATATTGAATGTCAAATAAATTCGTAAGCCAAGTGAAAATCATGCTAAAACAATTTTAACTAAGTTCTAACCATAACAAATCCCAACATAGATCACCTAATTGGCAATAATAACAATGGCAATCACATAATAATAACATTACATTAAGCTTAATTATTTGCTGCTTAATAAATTATTGGCCACCTTTTAATCTTAAAGTCTTTGAAATTCAACTGTTGTTCTTCTTGAGGTGCATCATTCTTTTTCTTCATCTTCTTCTCTTCCTTCATGAGAGCCTTTTGAAGCTTCTTTTGGTTATCATTCTTTAATGAATATTAACGAAACTTATTGTAAATATTAGCTTGATGTCACCAGAAATGCTCAGAAAGAATCAAGTTATTATTTTTAATAAATTCAAAACACCGACCTGAACATTGACCTGCATGCCGTAAGACGGAGTTGGTGCATTAATTTCTAACAAATACATTAACCATCAGAATTTTGTAATGAATTGTAAAATGACTATTTAGAATAAGTCTTCTCGACTCACTCTTTCCATTGATGTTTGATTTCTGAAGTTCTTGAAGGAACACTTTCTTACATGACATTATTTCAGTAATAAGTTCGATGTTATCAAAACCCAGAAACCCAATCAACTGCAAGTACAAAAATTAGTGTAGTTGTTCATTTGTCACATGTTAATAAGTGGAATTATTTTGTTATAATAAGTGGAAGCATTTAACAAGTCATGTTAAAGAATTTTTAACAAAACGAGTGAAGTAATTCATAAAAATATAACGTCACGGTTAATTAGAATTATTCCGAGAACATGCTTAATTTGTTCGTAAAACATGAAATCAAATAATAACCTGTTCTTGCAAATCATCATCATTTTTTGCAGAATTGAGAATCCCTGAGAGTGACTGTCTCACAATGCTTGGCTGCAAGTTCTTCAGATTTCTCAGGTGCTTATCAAGAAAATCTGGCTCTTTATGAATTTTAGTCAAGGAACTCTTATCAGACATTTTAGTGGGACCTTCATAAGCTTCCTTTTGCAAAGACTTTGGATTGAAGTTCATACTAAAACCATTTTCTTTCTTTTGTGGAGGCTTCAACCACATCAAAGATGAATCAAGTTTCTTATGCTTAAAAGTCTCAAGTCTAATGGATGATCCAAACTCCTTTCCTTGTGTTTCATAATAAAATTTGAAATTTGCTTTTTCTTTTGGAATTGATGACAATAAGTTTAAAGAACAATGAAGAGTTTGTTCAATCAGAGGCATAGAGGTTGAATTGAAATGTGCCATAATTTGTTCTACATCTGCATTAGAGAAGTCTTGAATTTTTTTTTGAAGATGGGTCACTTTCATAACAAACATACAACTTCTTTCCAAATATTCCCTTGAGCATTCGAAGCCAACTATAAAATCAGTTGTAAGGTAAATAAAATATCAAATAAAGTTGATCAATGTATAAATGAAATAATTCAGAATATGCTAACCTAGATCTTGTATCAAAGAAACAAATGTTGCAATATCTCTGTCAGTATTTGGGGATTTGGAATGGTTTTTGATGACATTGATAATATTAGACCAAGTAGTTAGTCCTTTGCACTCGACAGATTTCCTCTTTTCTAGGATTTCGGAATACAGGTCTTCAGTGCAATCATTCTTAGGTGACACAAATGCTGCAATTTTCTCCGAAAATCGATAAAATTCAGACTCCATTGTAAAGTACGCAAAAATTAGGCGCAAATCAAAACGTGTATTTTCTTCTACTAGATAACGATTTGCAGTGGAATGCTATTATGTACGCACCGCATCAACTCGGAAATTTCATAACCAAATGGAAAGCAATAAAACCAAAATTTAAAAGTAGATTTCTTTTATAATTTTATTTAAAATTGTAAAATTATATGCTCCTGTTCACCACTAAAACACTAATAAAATCAATAATTAAATATTTAAAAAATAATCCAAATTTTATTACTTTTTCGGAGATTAAACGCAAAGATGAATTCAAAAAAAACTGCGTGAGATTCTTACCAAAGAATATGGGTTTTAAAGTATTCAAATTACAATCACGACCATTTTTTTTCGCTTTTCCATTACCAAATTGACGTAACATAGGGGCCCGAAATTTCTGTCGGCAGCCCTGCATCCAGAGATTTATTTACCCCCCGTACTTACCCCAAAATTTTTGTGGATCCCCTTTCATAATAAAAGGGAATGGTGAATCGAAGCTTTTTTTTAGCGATCCGTACAGATACGGGAGATTGCTACTAGACTCCGAAATCTGGTGAACTTTCTGTAGAGCAAGACAAGTTGGAGGAACACTTACTTAAAACGTACAGTGACTCCCTCCGCCATGAGTCTCTACAGGAAAGGGTGGACATCCCGGAGGTGCCGCTGCCGACCAGTCCCTTTTGCTTGGCGTCTCCTTCGCTCGAGGAGGTGAGAGGAGTTGTGAGGAAAGCGAGAAACCGATCAGCGCTAGGACCCAACGGAGTTCCCTATCTCCTATACAAAAGATGCCCGAAAACATTTTATTTGCTGCATTCCCTCATTCAGAGTGGTCGTCGGCCACGGTCGATGATGAGTGGAAGAAAGCAGAGGGCGTCTATATTCCAAAGGAGAAAGACTCCAAAGGTCTGAACCAATTCAGACCAATATCGCTGCTGAATGTAGAGGGGGGAAATATTTTTCTCCATCATGGCATCGAGGCTCACGGAGATCGTGATGTCTAACCAGTACGTGGACATTTCAGTCCAAAAGGGAGGCATACCGGTTGTATCGAGCATACCTCGCTGATCTGGGAGGCTATCCAGAGAGCCAAGAGGAGCCGGCTGAGTCTGTACGTCGTGTGGCTGGACCTAGCGAACGCTTACGGGTCAGTGCCACACCAGCTCCTATGGAAAACGTTGGAGGACCATCATGTGTCACAGCCCGTTGTTCACATCCTTCAGGAATACTTTAGCGGGTTCATGATGCGGTTTTCCACCAAGACGTACACTACAAGGTGGGTTCCTCTGGAGGTTGGAATAGCTATGGGGTGCACGATTTCTCCNAGCCCGTTGTTCACATCCTTCAGGAATACTTTAGCGGGTTCATGATGCGGTTTTCCACCAAGACGTACACTACAAGGTGGGTTCCTCTGGAGGTTGGAATAGCTATGGGGTGCACGATTTCTCCTTCTCTCTTCTTACTGGCGATGCAGATCCTACTGAAGGCAGCCGGGTCCAATATTCCAGAGGCGCACATTGGTAAAGGTGTATACATGCCTCCAATAAAGGCATTCATGGATGACACTACCCTGATCATGAACAGAAAGAAGGTTGTCCAAAATAGCCTGGACAAGTTGAACAACCTGCTAGGGTGGTGTCGAATGGCTTTCAAACCTGCGAAATCCAGAAGTCTCGCCCTGGTCAGAGATTGGTTTATCAGTCGAGAAACTGGAGAGGAAAGTTAACCGATACACCAGAAAATGGCTGGGCCTTCCTCCAGCGCTGTCATCGGTTGCCCTCTACAGCAGGAGCACGAGCCTGCGACTGCACTAAGGTCCATCGTGGAAGAGTACAAGCTCTCCAAAATAAGAACACAGTGGATGCTCAATAACTCCGCGGATAGCAGGATCCGCGAAGTCAAGCCACTACTCAGATCTGGAAGGAAATTCCGAGCGCAGAATGAGATCGACGAATCAGTAGCCGAGCTGACGTTCGAAGAAGTGAGAGGTCCTACCCAGATGGACCGTCATGCAGTTGGATGGAACCACCTGCCAAAATGATCCCAGGCGAGCTCACCAACCAGAGCCGCTATGATTAACCAGGAAAGGAGGCGAAAAGTGGAACAAGACCGAGTCGCGAGGGCGGTTCAGCAATCACAGCAGGGTAAGTGGACAGCATGGAAAGACGTAATGCAACGATCCCTTACCTGGAGCGATATGTGGAAGATGTTCCCGCTCCGACTTGCCTTCGCGATAAGGTCAGTGTACGACCAGTTGCCCTCCAGGGACAATTTGCAGAAGTGGGGTTTGGTAGAAGACACCAAATGCGGGCTCTGTGGCGAGACCGAGACACTGCATCACGTGCTCAGCAATTGCACGTATGCCCTCGCCACGGTCGGTACACATGGCGACATAACCAGGTCTTTCGAGAAGTGTGTGAGGCCGCAAAAATAGCAGTCTCCAAAGCAAACTCGCGCAAGATCGCAAAGCAGGAAAGATTTACTTTTTGCGCGAGGGCTTCGCACACCTCTGCAGAAAGAGATGTCAAACTCTCAGGCGAAATATTCTTGCAGAGGCAAACGATTGGACTGTCGCAGTCGACCTCGCGAAGATTGGATTGTCTAGCCGAGAAAGAAAGAAGGCTATGACAAGGATGTCTGAGGCCGCAGAAGCAGCATCATTCTGGATCTGGCACATGAGGAGCCTGAAGAAATCTTAAGCCACTTCACGAAAGCTGGAGAAAGCCGTCGACCTCCGGTGTAAATGATCCACCGAACGTCGGGGCCAAATCATTGGCCGATAGACGCGCGGTATTGTCGGGTGGAATGGACCGACCGCGGGCTCGCAAAGCACTATGGACTGCGGACCAAATCACGGTCGCGTAAAGGCCCGCGGTCAAGTCCCGAAAATTTCTATCTCCGGCTGCCCGCTACAAAGAAGTTATAAGGCCCAGTTTGCATATATTAAGTACACGATGTGAAAAAGCCACTGAGAGCTTTCATGACCGCTGTAGGCAACTGGGGTGGATGCGATCGACATAAAAAGGCCAAAGAGAGCCTCGCATAGTCGAAGATTGCAGGTCAAAAGCAGGTAGTATGCGACATGAAGAAG
>MPNW01000755.1:13540-31882 GCA_011800805.1 Hirudo medicinalis | reverse complement strand
GCCTCGCATAGTCGAAGATTGCAGGTCAAAAGCAGGTAGTATGCGACATGAAGAAGCCATTGAGAGCTTTCGGAAGTCGCTCCAGTCCAGGCAGCAGTGACCGGCATAAGAAGGCCAAAGAGAGCCTTCCATAGCCGGCGGTAAGCGTTGGGTTCCAGGAACCCAAAAACGTCAGGAGATTCAAAGGGCCGAAACGTTTGAAGACGGGGGAACCTCCTCTGAGGATCCCTATCGGAGCTCCAAGGCGGAGTATTAAGAAACATAATAAAAGAAAAATAATTGCGTAGTTTTACTTTCACTAATAAACTGGTCATATTATCATATTACTCCGAACTTTAATTGAGAACTTTTATTTTTTTAATTTCAAATTTCAAATTCTACAAAGTTTTAACAAACTAGCTCCAAAAGTAGATCTGTATAAGATAAAAACCCTGACATTTGACCTTTACATGTGTTTAAAATTCACTCAATGACTGACTTCATCTCTTCATATCCTGATTAAACTCAGGTCGATCTCTCCTCTAAAATGAACAATAATATTGTAATGTCAAACCTGCAGATCTGGATGGATTCAAACTGTTCTATGGCCAAACCAGCACATACTACTCGTTCCTGCTTTGCATCTCTCAGGGAGATTCGCAGCATTACTGCTCCACTCTCACTTGATGCCCGGAAGCTTCTTATAATATCTTGAGTTCTATCAAAGATCGACCATGGCAACTAAACTCTGGTTGGTTTACCTTCGTGTCTCATCAAGCAGCTTCAGCGTGTTATTAATGCAACTGCAAAAGTCACACACAACTAAAGAAAATATATGATCATGTCACTCAATTTTACGAACATTGGCTAGGATAGGCTATAAAATGTCCACTCTAATCTTCAAGTCTTTCCCAGGTCACGCGCCCTCATACCTGTATTTCACCCGTGCCGCACATATCCCGGAGAAGGCTTGGGCTCAAATCAACAGCCAGCGGCTCGTCAAATTACCTGTCCGACGTGCGTCGCTTTGACGTTGTTGACCTCCAGATCTCTAACAGATTCTCCCCTCTATTACCAATACTGATCCAGACAGGTTTCACTATGCCTTGAGACCTTTCTCTTAAGGGAAAGCTATCCTCAATAATGAAGTAGTAATGAACTTCGTTTTGGACATACGCCACTATAATCAAACTGGAAATTATTGTTATTATTATTATCATTATCATTATGTGGTATGGACAATAAAGCGTTGTGCTTACAATATTGCTTGGTTCTTAATCTAAAAAAATATCATACAATTAGTTTTGTCGACATTCAAAGATAAATATTAATATTTAACAATTTTTTTTGTTAACAACTGAGATCAAGTCATAAGTTTTCCGGAAGAAAATTCATTGGCGTTATCAGTAAAAATTCATGTATAGAAGATTTACATAGATCATGAATATAGGTGATGAAGTTAAGAACAAAAATTAATTGATTAATTAATATATTTTTAACATAATTTTAGCTAAACATATATATTTTTATTTATAATCTTTGGAATATATCATATTTTATATCATGTTTTGTTCGATGCTCGGCGTTCCCCATATTAGCAATCAATTCATTAATCGGCATTACAATTACAATACGATTGCTTTTACTGTTTTAAATCAGTAACTTTCATTAGGACGCTTTGTCATCAAAAGCATATGTGCTCAAAATCGCAATAATAATGGCAGGTGGGTGTTATGGATATCTAGGAGTAACCATACTCAAAGTCATTTATAAGCTAACCTAGTTTTAAATTTCAGAAAATATTGCAATTCCAATGCAAAATTCACCTCCAGTCTTTAATTTGAGTGATAGCGAACCCGAGGATTTTTATATAAATAATTCAACTCAGTACCCGTTTGAGAATAAAAAAAGGACAAGAAGAAAAAAATCAGAAAATTCACCATCAAAAAAAGCAAAAATTGAAAATGTCCATGAGTGTTCGATATGTCTCAGTAAAATCAAAGCTAAGAGAATGGGGAATCCATCTGGCTGTAAGCACAACTTTTGTGTCGATTGTATAAAAAAATGGGCCAAGGTCAGGATGTTACATTATCTTTTCACATTAAATGCTGTTTTTATTTTTTTTAATTATTTCTGCCATTGAAAATGATCTCAGTGGTCTAACGTACATGTTACATTCATTGATTTTAAGCACTTCAATTTCTAGAAAAACTCTACTTGTCCTCTTGATAGACAAACATTTGTTTGGATAAACATCTTGGATTTGGTTAGTGGTAATTTGGTGGCAAAAATAGATAAGGATGGAAAAACACTTGAGAAAAGTACTGATCCAACTTGTTTTCTTTGCATCTCTTCCGAAAACCCAAAATTGATGATATCATGTGATGGGTGTGCTGAAAAGTGAGAAATTTTTTCATGATATGTGTGTTAATAGTAATTAATTTTGATTTGAAATCTTTTTATTTTAGATTTCACGTTGGTTGTCTTCAAGATCCTGATAATGTAACTGTTTCACTGTGGTTCTGTGCAGCATGTCGTGAGTTGCAAATTTAGTAAATTCTGATGATGCCAATATGATTTGAACATGTTCAGTAGTTCAACTTTCGTTTATAGAGTCATTGAACTGATACACAAAATGATATTTTAGAAGGATTCCCTCCCAGAGAACTTAATAAGAACATTTGCAAAAATAATGCTGAATCTAGAGGCCTTGCAATTCAGAGATACAGAATTCATCTTCATGCATTGTCCATGAACAGAAATAGAACTTCTAACAGGTAGCTCTAAGTTTTTTTTTTTAAATTTTGATGCTGGTTTATTAAAACAGTATTCTCAAAAGAATTAATAAGAAATCCATGTTACTAAAATTTATAGCAATGCTTACATTTCTATGAATAACAAAAATCTAAAGAGTGTCAGAGGCAAGGGAAATCATCTTGCTTTGTGGGAACTCCCACATCAAACTAAAATATCATTGGTTATGAAAGCCAGGTGGCTTTCTGAAGAAAAAAGTTGTTTCTACATTAAAATCAACCCAGTCCATATTGATAAAGAAACTGCTGCTGGAACATGTAATTGAAGAGTAATCCTTGAGTAATGGATGAAAAAAGGAATTTGAGAGTGCCTAATGTAGTGTGTTGAATTTAGCAATAGTAAGATTCTAAATTTCAACATGTTTATGTAATAGAAATTACATAATGGTTTCAAGAGATTTTTTTATCTCGTGATCTGGAGACCCTTTGGCAGGCATGTTCTGCTTTGTAAATGTCGATGACATGACGCGACATGTAACTGGATTGCTCGGAGAAAAATATTTTTAACTCTTCAATTGTTTCAATAATCTTTCTTGAGTATCCAAAGAGATGTTATACTTATCTTATTTTTTTGCAGCAGAGCAGTTGAAAAACCTGAGTTGCAAACATATGAACCTGTGGTTGAACTGCTGGAACCTCAGTCTGAAGTAACTCAACCACAAGATCTTCTTCTTGAAATCATGAGGTCACAAGAAAGTTTATTTCATGCCAGAACTTCAAGACAATGTAAGTTTCTAAGAGATGTTTTGATGATTGCATTATTTTTTCAAATCATTCATATTAAATTCTTAGTGGACAACAAACACAGGAATTCTTGCAATAGTAATTATAACTCTTCTGTTGAGTTAAATTATTTTTCTTAATGCTTTCCTGCATTTCAATGTTTAAACAACTTTACATTTGTTTTACTTTTATTTTTACATTCATTGTTTTGATGTATTGTTTTTATATATTTGTTTTCAATGATAATTAAATCAACATGTCATAAATGTTATTCTGCTAATATTGTTATTAAACAGCTTCAACAAGTAACCATATTCCAAAAGCTTCTGTACAATCATCAAATACAGTAAGACTGAAATATTCTAATGTTCATGCATTTTCAAAGTTGCTTATCTGAGAATTTAGCTGGCCACGAAATGTGATTTAAGTCTTATTTTCATGAAACTTGTACTTTAGGAAAGAGGTCCTAGATTGGCACTTGTTGAACAACTGGCAAAAAATGTATTGAAACCGTATTATTTGAATAAGTCGGTCACCAAAGAGAAAGCGAAACAAATATTAAAAATTGTGGTGCCAAAGGTAACAACATTTAGTAACCATTAAATTCATGCAGACTCATTATTGTCCTGATGTTTGGACTTTTAGATATGTAAAGAGACCACTTCATCTACTGATCCTGAATTTTTGAATCAGCTGGTGCAGGAAAAAGTCTTAGTGTGGTTGGATATTTTGTAAACTCAATGAGATTATTCCACAGATGATACTACTCAACTTCTTGTATGCAAATAAAATATTTATTTGGTTCTTTACTCTGTAATCACCTTCATTAATTATCGTTTGGATTTTAATTGGAGTGAACTGAGTTGAAAGATGCTGGATCGAGCTACGTGCAATTTGCACGTGCCACTGCAACTTGGCACAATATAATTGGATGTATGCAAATAAATACTATTTATGAAGGATTTGTGATGCTATATGTTTTTTTTAGAAGAAAGCTTAAGGATAAATGCTTTTGTTTGACATTGGTGATGTCAACACATTCCTCATTATTTTTTATTGTGAATGGATTTATTGAAATATTGAAGCAATATGAATTTTAGGCACAATAAAGATGTTGTGGATGATTTTGCATTATCACTGATTGCAAATGAAATCATGTAGTACTCAACTGAATGAATTTGTGCTGAATCCTCTTGCATGATGTTCACCACAGAAGGGTAATAACTGTTAAGTTTGGAATATCTTGTTTCAGAAGTGAAGTGGTGTAGCAACTGATATTGAGTTTTATTGAAGTGACATGAGTTATGAGGAGCTTCATGATCATTAGTAACCTGGAGGAAGGACTCCAAGGAGAAAAACTTCTGAGTGAAGTTCTTTCGTACTGGTAAAATCAATTTATCACCACTTTTATTTTTGTTTGTAATGTGCTTTGGTGGATTAAAATTCAGTGTGTTTGTTTTATTAGATTTCGCTTATTCACTGCTTGAGGGTGGTTTGTGTCGCATTTTTGGTTGGCTGAAGGTTTGTGAGTGCTGAGTCTCACCCACACAGTGATGGGGCATAAACTAAAAGGAAATTGGAGGAAATTTGCCTAAGGGAATATAAAGGTTCTGGGTTATCCCATCGATCAGAAAGTTGGATTTTAATATTATATAGTATCGCGACATGTTCGAACACAAACATTTTGCTGCATATGGTTGCCACCTAAATTTGTATGAGGTCCGAATTCTTAGAATCGTAATCTTTGGTTCCAAAAATATGTTGCCAGTGGTTGCTGCATACAAACAATCAAAATTCTCAGAACAACTCTACGAATTTAGAAATGTCTTCCCAGTGGAGTGAAGTTAGCAGTTTTGATGCAGCTCCAACTAATGACCTGAAGGCAAATGTTGCCGGAGAGAGACATAAAAAGTTTGACTACGGCATCAAAAAATTCATAGCTGGATTATTCAGATTACATCGCTAGCCGAATAAGTTATTTTTGTTTCTCTGCAGTTTGTTGCTCGAGGACTCGCTATCTGAGCTTCATATTTCAATAGAAGAGTTGATGAAGAGAGTGGAACAAGCTGATGATGAAAGTATGCTTATAATAGATTTATCGATGATTTCGAAGACCGAATTTTTCATGGAGCATTTCTGTGTCGAAACATGCACAGTCATCAGTTTAATCCATCCATCAATCAAATCGGGGATAAAATGTAAATGTAGTTCATTTACATAGCTCCATACCGTCAGAGGCGCTTGTTGTTAACCGTTTATATAGCGCTCCTTCCCAAGGGCGATTGTGGCAGTGTAGACTGGGTTTGAACACGACACATTACGACTGTTGCCATTACCGCCTTATGCAGGAACGCAATCCATTCGGCCAACCTGCATGACAGGATGTCCATAAATGACGCCACAAAGCTGGAATTTGTGGCAAATTTATTTTAATTTAGAGAAATTTTATTCAACAAAATACCTTAAACACAAGCATTACAGCCTTTAAAAATTTGAGGTCAAGTGATATCTTGGAAGCCTATATGGAACCGAACATAATTATATCGAAGAAAATTGAAACTTTGGGGATATTTTCAGAGGGAAACCAAAAATGATCGTCCGGCGATTTTAGTATGTGGAGATTTCTGATGACATTTTTGGGGAGCCTGAAACCGTCTAAAAACCGCTATAAGTAGCTTATATCGAAAGCACTAATGGTGAAGTTAAGTTGAATATTGGTGATCCTATATTGAAAAAATGTGCGATAAAGAAATGCTCGAACCAGTTATAATTGTACATCACAAGTGTCATTTTTCCCAACTTATTTTCGACTCAAAGATTATTCAAATTTTAATGCGCTTTTTACCCACCTAGGATGATGCTTACCGCTATTTTTGCAGTGCTGTTTTTTGCTAGCTGTTGAACCTTTTTGTGTGTGTGACATATGGCATATAAATAATACAGGCAATGAATGGCGAACCAGGTTTGAAAACCAACTTGAGCTTAATGAATACCTTCAAGCTCAGTCTCAGAACTTGACACAGAAAATTGAGGAAGCAAGGGAAGCTATTAAAGATAGTAAGCTTCCAAATTTGATTCTGAACTTGCATATTGATACTCCACCAAATTTACTATTTTAGTCCACACCAGTGGAAGCTCAAAGGCCTTTGCAAAGGTAATACCTTTAATCACCAAATAACAAATAATGATATAACAAAGATCCACAATAAGTAAAGTCAATGTTCAGCTTGGACCAGATTTCTTGAAAGGACTGGAGCAAAACAGAAAAGTCCTTCAGAAGCAATTAAGGAACTTGGAGATGAGGCTCGATCAAGAGTCAAAAGTAGGTTAATGCATTCACTGACTTACTTGAAAGTATTCTCAGTTGCAATAAAATAAATGGTTTTATGTGAGACTGTCCACAAGTGACACCACATGACTTGAGGGCAAAAGGAACTCCTTACGAAGTGTGAATCAGGGGCTCGAACAAATTTATTTTAAATCTGGTCATAACCTCACTGGAGAAGGAAAACAAAGAATTTGGATCGTTTCCAGGATGAGAAGCAAAACAATTCCTTCAGGTGCTTCAAATCCTATTGGTTCCAGGCTTTGTGATTACAGGGCAGCTTACAGCACCTAAGAAACAACTAACCTAGTTTCAAAATTAGAAGTTCCTGGGATAGCTGATATTTTATGCCAATAATGGCATTTGCAGGCATATCACAGATCCAATGAAGAGCGAAAGAATTTGGCCCTGGAATTGAATGGCACAAAAAAATCAATGGAGCAACAAAAGAAACCTGTTTTCAGCACCAACTTGTCAGTATTTTTTTCATTTTAATGCAGCTTTGTTTGAACCAGTACAAGCAATCATGAATGCAGGTCGACAGGCTTCAAGGGATCTCAAAATAAGAGTTGGAGGAAGCAAAATATAAATGAATGAGTACCTCAAAATCAGTTTTTGCTACAAAACATTTGGAGCTCTATTGTGAAATACACCACATTTTAGAAAGTTTTCAAAGGTTTTTTGGTTACTATCAATAACTCAAGAAAGCAAACTGTTCATTCTGTATAATTTACGATAACTAGTCATAGTTGAAATATATTTCAAGTCCAGTTTTATTTTATGCTTCCAAGTTTCTTTGCTTCTTTGTAAATAACCCATTGTCGAACTGAAAAATTATAAATAACGACTTTAATTAATCTGCAAAGTGACATACAGCCTAGCTAAATCAATGCATTACTAAATTTCTCGAACACCAATAAATCTGATAACAAGATTAAACATGTATCAGATTTAAACCTGGGAAATTTGTCATCATTAAATAATTTGTCAAAAGGGAGAATCGAGCACAATATTTTCTACCTTCAACCAAGTACGACATAGTGTTATAACACAGTGAGTTTGGACAGCATTGTGGACTAATTCTAGTCTCAAGTAAGGAAGAATAAGATAATTGTATTCATTTCTAGAATTAAAATTTAAAGAGTTGTAATGAGCAACAAGAACACTGTGGTTCTCTTAAAGGTAAATTAAACTGATTATCCAATTACAAAACTTCTAATTTTGAAACCAACAAAAAAAACAAGTAATTCAAAATAAGAACTCAGTTTACCTATTGGATCAAACAAGTAACAATCTAGTTTATCCCCTAGTCTTGGTCGAGCCATGGCCCTTTTGTGGCCAGTACCTGCAAGACTCTCCAGCAGCACCAGCACAAGCCTATCATCAAAGAAACCCATTTTGGAATGGCATAAATGCTTAATTTTATTTTATTTATTTTAATTGCTGATTTAAAATTTAGTCTGCAAGTCGTATTTCATTATTAAGTCAATTCTCCAACTTTGCAAAATTACTTACTTTGACTTCACTTTTGCCATTTGATGTGAGATCCTTAACTACAAAACAACCCAAAACCTTCATTTCAATCAGTAAACTAAATTTGTACTAAATAATGTTTAATAAACATAAATAATGCTCGATAACTCTAATGACTAATTAATGATAACTCGAGCAGACCCTTAAATCATCTTGTTTGTAGCAATTAATTACAATTCGAAGAATCTCTTCGAAAAGATACAAGCAGCAAATGTGATTAAAAAAACGCAAATAAAATAAACTGTTAAATTGCAAATAAAACATGAAATGTTAATGACCTGCGATTTCCGCCGGACCGAAGACAACCCTGGACTAGATCAAAATACAACGAACTATTAACAATTTTAGTCTTAGGATGGAGCGCTAGTATTTCAAGCATTTATTTAGGAGAAGGAGGAAATTTTATTAGCGTCCCCTTTATTTAATACTAAATTTTATCAATCAAATAATCCGAATAAAATGTTTTACTTTTTTGGCGATTTTCGAATTGCTTAAACATAAGCTTAAAATGAAACAACCACAAAAAGGCCGTGGCTTTTAAAACTTAGAAATTTTAGAAAAAACATGATTAATATTAACTTAACTTAACTTAACATAATTTTTTAACCACATTAAGTGGTTGGAGTGGTTGGAATGTCTGTATGATAAACGACTCTTTTCTGACTTAATATCCAAATTTCTGTAGACTTATTTAAATAGTTTCTCGCGATTAAAACGAATTCACATGTTTTCCTATAAAACCAGTTTCCTTGCTTTGTTCCTGGGATACAAGTATGAAAAGGATTTTTACTGAAAATATCTTATATTATATGATTCACACGATCAAAATCGATAATCCTGAAAATTAAGTAGTAAATGTGGTAAAATCTAGGTATGCAATTTGTACTTGAGTAGCGTCATTTAGTGTTGGAAATTAAAGGCATATACATCGAGCTTTTAGAACGCAGCATAGATTGGACTTTTAATAACAATGTTTATAAAGCGTGCCATGGTCTAGCAAATAACAGCAGTTATGCTAGTTTTTATTCATTAGCAGTTAACTAAACTGACGCAAAGCACTAACTATCTGAACATATTAGTTGCGATTTCAGTTTTTCATATAATCTTTAAACAGACTGAATAATAATAATAATATTGTTATTGTTTCTTATTTAAGCCTTATCAATGGAAGATCTTCAAGAATCTAGATAGCGTATAGAATGGCTTAGGTTTGGTGATGTAGAAATGCTCGGTCCCCATCACCGCAAACATCAGTCTAACAGGTGTGAAGGTAGTTGTAAGTATTTGTTGAACAGTTGTTGCCAATTGGCATTAAGTAAAAGTAGAGTTATCGAGAGAATGAGACTCTAAATCTAATGGCATTTATCTAGCTGCTTCTCATTTTGAGGCGAGTGGTGAGAATGCCGGGTCATACCTTTTGACGTCAATGCAAGGCATGTAGCCTTCTGCTGCTTAATTTTGACAATGATTTGAATAAGTCTACCTGAATTTCGTCTCGATATGATCTGATCGCCGTAGCTTCCAGCAACTTCAATTCATTTTTAAGCGTTGGAGATGATGTTTTGTCTCTAGACATTCACTAGAGGTACTGTTTACTTGTATGTTTCACACAGCAACTACTAGATTACGTAGCTGCATATCGAATTTAAGAAATATTTTTCGTGTTAAAAGGTTAGGAAACGCAATTGAAATCTTGACTGTTCGATAGAGAATGCCAAAGAAAGTAGTGCAAAAGGTGGAAAGCCACTGGCAAAGTGAAGGAGTTGGTGCAAAAGTAATGAGGAGTATCGGACGATCTGAGGTGAAGCTAATTGTTTCGTGCAATGAATTTTAGATTTGTCAAAAATGAGCTATTTTGAAATGAGTTTGATAAATTTTAAATTTTAGTTTCCTCAGTTGGACCCATTTTTGTTGCTTGATGAATTTAAGGGTAAGCCTCCTGTAGGATTTCCAGATCATCCTCACAGAGGATTTGAAACAGTGAGTTTAACAACTTTTATTGCTTTTAAAATCAAACTTTAGGAAACGGCAATAAACATGGCATACAATTTTAATTGGGCCTAAATTAAATTCTCACAATCTTAGGTATTTCAGAGTGTAGCAATGATTGAAATTTAACTATCAGGTAACATATCTTTTGACTGGTGCTGTAAAACATGAAGATTTCCTTGGCAACTCTGGTGTGATTCAAACAGGGGATGTCCAGGTATTAACAGGATGGCTTCATAAATTATTATTATTAACTGCAGTAACCATAGTTTCATAACCAAAACATCAAAGTCTTGCATAATCATTTGAAAGGAGGTGAATTAGTTAATATTTGTTATTGCTGGTAAATAATGGTTATGCAGTGGATGACAGCAGGTAAAGGGGTTCTCCATTCGGAGATGTTCCATGGAAATGAGGAGAGTCATGGCCTTCAGTTGTGGATCAACCTGTCAAAGCAGTTTAAAATGATAGATCCTGCTTACCAGGAGTTGTTGGCCAAAGATATTCCATGCGCTTCAAAAGATGGCACCAAGGTCAAGGTCATTGCTGGGAAAAGTATGGGAGTCTGTGTGAGTACGATGTTCCGCTCCTAGCAGTTGCTGCAATATCGGAAATTCAAACTGCAGATATTTTTTATTTCTGCCTAAAAACAATTTTATTTAATGCTTAAATTGCTTTATTTTGCTGGAAATAATTAATGTAACAGTATTGATATTAAAGAGGCAACAGTTTGTCTGTCTGCATTTTAAGTATTTGAGAGCTTTATCATTTCTGTTACAGTCCCCTGTGTACACAAGGACTCCAGTTTTATATGTAGATGTATGTTTGGAGCCCTCCTCCACATTCACACAACCTATAAATACTGGTTGGACTGCTTTTGTTTACACTCTCCAAGGAAAGATAACAATTGGTTAGAAGGTCTCCTTTGTTCACAGATGTTTGAGCAAAATTCATTTGAAATCATACTTATTCTTGTGGTCTTCACTGAAATGTTGTTGCATTACGTGCGTATGTTGTCAGGATGTGATGGAGAATGTGACGAAGTGGGACCTCATCATACGTGCATTCTTTCAGCTGAGGATGATGACGTTTTCATCCAAAACAAGGTGATGCCTGTTCAGAATCAGTATTTAACCCCTTTGGCGGTCGAACCAAGTTAACTTGTCACGTTGACAATATCGATCTAATAATCATTTATTCACCGGATGGAACCATTTAGCCGGTATTTATAGCAAAAAGACTAAGGCTTCAAAATTTTCAAGTTTTTTTTTAATTTTTAAAATTGTCTTAAAAAACTAATATTTCTCAAAATGAAATGGCCATCATGGCAATGACTTCAAAAATTTTAGTGGGCATTAAAGGGGTTAAAGTCCATATACAATGCAATTACAATACATATACAATTTATAAAATTCAAAGAATATTTAATGAATGCAATTGTATATTTATTAAACTTTCACTTCTCCAGAGCAGTGAGTCATGTCACTTTGTACTCATAGCAGGTTGTCCATTGAACGAGCCAATTGCAAGAAGAGGTTTGAAAGCAGTTCTTTAAATCATTATTAGTTCTTGACAATTAAATTTTATAATCTTACGTATAATTAATGTAGCAAGTATTATGTAAAGCCATTAAGATATTTGTTTGTTTATTCATTTTTAATTTATTCAACATTGTGGTGGTGTGTGCTGCCTTCACAGGCATCGTACGTTTCATGTAACTTACAACGTTCAAAATTCTTGCCAAGGTCCGTTCGTGATGAATACCGAAGAAGAACTGAAGCAGACGTTTGTGGATTTCCAGATGGCCAAGAATGGGTTCGAAAAGAAACTTTCTTGGAGGAGCGATTAAAAAAGATGAAAAAGAAACACTTCCAATTGTTTTATAAACGTGAGATCAACGGATAGATTTCAATGTGACTTTCCAACTTATCCAGTATGATGATCTTGATTGCTTTATTTTGTATTTGGAAAATCAAACTGACATTGAAAAATAATAAACTAATAAAACGATGAGGCGGCTAAACGTTCAAATTGCTTCACCCGCTCCTCGCCGAGCAGAGGAAAAGGTTTTTCTTATTTATGTGTCTGTTTCAATTCTAGGGAACTGAATAACTGGAGGAGTTATCAGGTTTAGAGTTCTATTTCGGCTTGGGATTTATTCTCATTTTAGATTTGTTTTTCATAAGTGAATAATTTCCTGAAACTAGTGTCCCATAAATTTTTAAATATTTACGTGAAATACTTGAGATCTCCTTGAAATGGATCGTCACGTGAGCAACGGTTATTCACGAGTTTGTAGAAGTGTGATCATCATCAGCCAATAATATTTAATTGTTAAGCGATTGCAAGTTCATAAGACGAATAGCGATTCGTGGTTTTTACAAAATTTCTCAGATAAAATATGACTTCACCGTGTGTTGACGGAGACTGAGTTAATAGTTTTTCAATGAACAATATGTTTTAATGGGGTTCGCCATTTATTTAATTTATAAATTCGTTAATATTATATTATCAATTCACTCACTATCTAAATTAAGGTTTATATCACTCTCTTCAATAAATATGCTACTCGAATTAGGCGTTAATGTAATAATTGTTTGTTGCATATTACTTTAATATTAGGGGAGTGATTTAAGAACAAATTAGTTTGTAATGTTTGCTTAAACAAACATTTAAAAACAAATTACAGAAAATTACAAATTGCAGTCATTTGAAAGACGATTAGGTGGGAAATGAAATCAATTAAGTTTCAAATTATGACAGCCATCATGGCGGCCCATAAATCTGGATATCATGATTGCTAATGAAAGCTGAAAAGCGTGACAGGCTTAAAAAACCTTCAAATGGAAGGTGCTGAGGACTTGTGGACGGAAAGTCGTACAATGAATGGATTAAAGGATGATCGGTCGTTCATTAACTCATTTGGACGTGTTTTTATTTCATTTAAAACATGATTCGTTATTCTAGGGTGACGTCACACGTTAGACTTTCAATTGAGGAGTTTTATGGACAGGTTGCACGCAAGAGTGATTATTAGTTTGATCCTACAATGCATTATTGATAGAGCAAGATTTCTATTTATTTCAATTCAATTGCAATTGACAATCAATGCTCGTCGTTATTATTAATTAACAAGAACAAATAATATAAAAGTTAATATTATAATAATTATTTAATATAATAAATAATAATGCAATATAATTATATGTTAACATTTTTTTTAAATACCTTATTTTCCCGACAAAATAAACATGCAATGCATTAGAAAAAAACACAACTTTTTAAAGTCCCCAAAATGGCTTGAGATCACCATGGGGCTGAACAGGTGGACCCATTCGTTCGACAGCCACAAAATATGAAACAATTGTTACAGGTTCGTCTATGTTCTTCGCACCTTTGTGCTTTTAAACATTTTCCATATTTTGTACAAGAGTGTTGAACAAGACCGAAATTGAACAGTACGTGAGAAAGTTTATAGATGAAACATGCTAAACTCTCTCCTCAAGTTCTGACTGCTTGAAGCAACTGCACTGGTTGCCGATCCATAAGCACATCAGTTTCAAAATCGCTGTCACCACATATCGAACTCTCGCGACATCCAATCCACCCTACCTCCATCACCTCATTCATATCCGCAATATACCTGGCCGGTCGCCTTCGTTCTTCTTCCACCGTTCACTCCTGCCAATCAGTCCATAGGTCATCCCTCTCCTTCCCTGCTGATTGGAATGCACTACCTCCCTTCGTAAGAGCTCAAACATCCATGGAGCTCTTCAAAGGACACCTGAAGACTCATTTCTTCAGGACGCCATCATGAAGACCAGGACAATGAGATACAAGGCGCCTCTGCTGCTAGGCACATGGCACCTGATAAATTAACTATTATTATTATTAAATGTAAAGCCAATACCTATAAATTTTTAGGGATCTCCAATTGCGGACAAGGAAAGTAACTTAACCCTGGCATCTTCGAAGGGTGAGTCCTTCTGCATCCACTCATAAATGTCTCTCGTGTCGTACTTCATGGCTTTCCTGTCGTGCTCTTCATCCAACGAAGCCATGTAAGACACAATGATGACATCACAAACCATGTACCGTTCTTTATTCCAGGCGCATAAGTCCGGCAATCGCAGTCCCATTTCATCCGTGCTCAATCTTGTCCATATATCCATTGTCTCTCAATAATCTGTCCAGTTTGTTGATTTTACCAAAATCAGGTGCCGGCGACCGTCTATTTTGGGACTTCTCTTTGAATTTGGTGCATTCAATAAATTGATAGATTGGCATCCTATTTCTACAATCTGCAATCCAATTGCTTAATCCTACTCCTTAACGAATGAATTCCACTCCTGTTGAAAAAGATTTCAGTCCATTGCCATCCACCATCTCGTAGGAGGAATCGGCTGTCAATGTCTTTCAATTGTGATTGCTCGTTATCATTATGGTCTTTCGGCTTTCCAAATTTTTAGAATTCATTCAATTAGAAGCTGTTGCTACTCAATACATCCATTAAAAAGCAATCATTATCGTATTTTGCCTGTGTGATAATGATGTGGAGGCGCTGTATTCTTAATATTGTCGTCATCGTCGTCGTCGTCGTCATCACCATCACCATCACCTCGTTGTCGTCATCACCGCGGCTGTTCCTGGTCACATCCGCTGGAAATTTATGTCGCCCTCAATCTTCCAGGCGTCGTATCTCGAGGTCAGTCATTAGAGGTCACGATAAATTACCCCTGCACGCCCCTCTTGCTCCTCGTCTTTGCTCTCTCCGACTTATCTTCTCAACCCTTTTGAATCATTCACGAGAAGACATNATTTCAACCGATGTCACTGCCGCTGTCATGTCATGTTCGTCGTCGTCGTCGTCACCGTCATCTCATCAACATCGTCATCATCATCGTCGTCATCATCTCATCAGTCTTCAACATCGTCATCATCATCGTCGTCATCATCACCATCAACATAATCATCACCATTTAATTTCAGCGGCATTCCAAACAATGCATGGGAGTCGTCCACCCACCCATCCACTGCTCATTGGGTGGGGTTTTTGTCCTTTGATAAATGATGAAGTTTAAAAATGAAAAAAAATTGTATTTACGTCTACAGTCTGTCTGTCTGTCGAGTCTAACCTGTTACGCAGTGGTAATAGTAGTAGTGGCTCACATTAACGTGTATTACAAGTCAAAACATTGCGTCTGCTTGTGTGCTTATAGCGGGGCCAAGGATGCCAAGTTCAACTCCCGGACGTGGTAATAAATGTTTTGTTCTTATTTACCGCTTCGCCCATCCATCAACTCATTCCTTTGTAGGTGCACATGAGTGTACAAGAGATGCATGTACAAGAGATGTGTGTACAAGAGTGAGTGTTCAAGAGATGTGTGTACAAGAGTGAGTGTTCAAGAGATGTGTGTACAAGAGTGAGTGTTCAAGAGATGTGTGTACAAGAGTGAATGTACAAGAGATGTGTGTACAAGAGTGAATGTACAAGAGATGTGCTGTGTACAAGAGTGAGTGTACAAGAGATGTGTGTACAAGGGTTGTGAGTGCAAGAGTTGCGCGTACAATGGGTTGTGTTGCGTAAAGACGCACAACTGGACAGTCAAAAATGGATACAAGATGAATTCTTTCGCATGGAACGCACCTAAAGATGTCCAAGTCATGAGAGAGTGAATAAGGACAAATAATTACAAATGAACGGAAAATTGTTTCCTTTAAAACTGGAATCTCAACAGAGACTCAGACTGAATGAAAGATTCGTGATGAAGGAAGTGGGTATTCGAAAGATAAGAATGTAGTTGTTGTTGTTTCTGCTGTTGTCGTCGTCGTCCTTGTCGATTTTGTTGTTGACGTCGTCGTCCTTGTTGTTGTTGTTGTTGTTGTTGTTTGGACAACTGAAACAAAGTCAGACTAATGTTGGGAATGAATGAGATGCTTCAATGTTGCGCTTCGTCATTGTTGTTGTAGTTGCATTCGAACAAACATCTGTGGAATAAAACAACAACCCTAACCCTAACAACAACAACAACGACGACGACAACAACTGCGAATAATGTTGTTATTACATTGCAGGTGCTAATTCTGTTCCTTGTTTTTGTAATTCCAAAAATCAAGAAAAGTCTTCTTAATAAAGGAACAGATGATGATGATGATGATGATTACGAAGGGGATGACGGGGACAAGGGGGTTGTGATGATGATGATGGTGATGATGACGACTACGACGACGATGATGACTCAAAAGAGTTTTCATGCATTATTTTGTTTAAAAGAAAGATAAGATAAATCGTTTGAATGAACAAAAATCACTAAAGAAAACCTGGAATAACAATCAAATTAATAATAAATTTATAAAAATAATAATTCAAGCAATGCATCCTTAATCCATGCTTAATGCACTGGTGAACGATGCAACAGAAAACTGAGAAACAAATCCTATCGATGTAAAGCAACCATCGTTCCATCGTACGACAAACAATTGATACAAACATTCAACATACAAACAGATACAAAACAACTCAACTCTCACACGCACAACAGCACCGCTAAAAAGCCACTCTGCTAAAAGCGCATAGCTTCAAAATCAATATTAAGCCGGTATCATCTCCATCATCACAATTTCTCTCGACGGGAAAATGCTTTCCACACTGGAGAAACTGAGGCTCTTTCCTTGAGGAATGATGGATAGAAGGATGGATGGAAGGATGGATGGAAGGATGGATGGAAGGATGGATGGACAGACGCACGGATGATTGGATGGATAGACGGAGGGAAGAGCGATGGCCGACCGAATAAATGGATGGGCAGGTGGATGAACGGATTGATGGATGGACGAGTGAATGGACTGATGGATGGACGGATGGAAATGCCTCTGGTGGATGGATGACGGATGACTGGGTTTAGATGAGATGACTCGAGGAGAAAGTCTCAGAAAGACTTTTTTTCGAATTGCTGCTTCGAGAAGTGTGTGCAATCATCACGTGCGTGGGACGTGTGGACATCGACATTTCAAATCCGAACGACTCGAATCCACCATTGAGAACTCAAGCAGTTCGACAAGATGGATTGACGCAGTGTTGAATAACAAGCACTCAATCCGATGATCTATCGCACAATTACCTTACCTTCTTTGGGCGCATCGTTCATTCTCTCGAACACTCACCCGCCCGTCCGTCCATCCATCCATCTATCGAAAGCATTTTATGTTTCTGCATCAACAGTCTTTTACGTTGAAACGATTCCATCCATCCATCCATCCACCCGCCCGTCCGTCCATCCATCCATCCACCCGCCCGTCCATCCATCCACCCGCCCGTCCATCCATCCATCGAAAGCATTTTATGTTTCTGCATCAACAGTCTTTTAGGTTGAAACGATTCACTACAACAACGACCATAAATACACCGCGAAGCAGAAGAATTGGGGTCAAGGTCACCAGGGCATCAGATAGGAGGACAGACTCAACTCACCTCTCGAACACGTATTTAAGGAGCAATGATGAGTTCAATTTAATGAAACAAACTCAAAGCAACGCCCCCAAGAATTTCCAGCCAATGAGACGAAAGCTCCATAAGGCAGGGCGTCGGTCGAATGATCAAATTTGAAGTCCAGAGACATCGGACCAGCTTAACCACAAACACTCGATCATCCAAACTTCATCCAGACGAGACGCACAAGGACGTCCAAGAACGAAAGAACGTATCGGTGAAAGAAAGAAAGCAAAGAAAGCATGAAAGAAGAAAAAAACAAGGATGAATGAGGAAGAATGATCGGAAGACAACCAACGTGCTTCGAAGAAGAAAATAATAGCTCTGAATGGCTGAGAAGTCCAAATCATGCTTTACAGCTTCCGATTTACAAACTGCTGGGAGATTGAAAAGGTTGGACTGAGAAAAACAACAACAAAGACAACATCAACAACAACAACAATTTCATCATCAACAGCAACAATAATAATATCATCATCAACATCATCAAC
>MPNW01000755.1:6040-11040 GCA_011800805.1 Hirudo medicinalis | reverse complement strand
CACCACCATCACCATCACCATCACCATCACCATCACCACCACCACCACCACCATCACCATCATCATCATCATCATTATCATTATCATTATCATTATTATTATTATTATTTGTTATGGTGATTATATAGCCAAGTTGATGTTTGCCCAGCGTCTCGTCAGTACATGTCAGCAATTGGTGCTCAGTTGTATCTAAAAATAAACAGTTCATCAATGAAAAATAATACATTAAACAACTAATTAACAATAACCACGATATGCGGGATAACATTTATTAATAATAATTCGTTCATTTTTATATTTTTGCACATCAATTCAAGAAGAACAAAAAAGATAATAATTATATTTACATTGTGGTCCTTTAATATGTATTAATTATTATAAAAAATTATTATTATATTATATCATAATTATAATAACTTTGCTTCTCAGCATTAATTAAAGTCGAATAACCTCCCAATGTCATCAAAGCATCATGACAAACAGCCGTCATAACGAGGCATTGTTCATGACAAGTGATGCTTCATTCTCTACTTTTCTTATGTCATTTTTTAACCCTTTGCTGTTATAAAATTATTAATACTCTAATAATTTTTAAAATATAAAACAATTATTAATATTGTAATAATACATAATTAACAATTAATTGTTCCAGAAACAAACGCAATTATAAATAAATTACTTTTAACAAATTTTAATTGTGAATTAAAAATAATTTCCAAGGAAATGAAAAGAGGAAATTCGAAATAAACAACATCCATATGCATTTCTCTCTCAAACCCTCATCCAGATTGCTCGTTAAATGTTTGCTCAATGGATGAAGAATGATGATGACCATGACGATGGCGATGATGATAATGATGATGACGATGACGACGACGATGATGATGATGATGGTGGTGGTGGTGATGGTTGTTTGAGACTGATGACGAATAAAATGTTTTTTTCTCACCATCTAATCGATGAATCATTTTGAATGTTATCGAATATGCCAAATGTTTGTGCAAACTTACATAATATTAATAATAGAGCATATTTCTATTATTATTTACCATTTTCAAAATTAAATATTAATATTATTCACTATTATAATAAGCAAACCATTATTATGTCACAGTGAACATTCAATCCATCCGCATCCTCTCAACAATTCATCAATCCATCCACCCATCCGTTCCGAACGTGCACCCATCACGAACCATGCACCATCCATTCATCACCATCCATGCATTGATTTCCTCTCACTTCGTCACTCTCTCTCCTCCTTTGGTGTTTATTTGTTGCGCCGAGTGTTTTTGACAATTAATTTGTAACTTCCCTGATTTATTCTCCTCGCTCTTTGCAAGCGCAAAATATAACGAATGTGATGATGATGACGATGATGGTGGCGGTTATGATGATGATGATGACGACGACGGCGACGTCGGTGATGATGATGATGACGACGACGACGACGATGATGATGATGTCAGATGACATGATGATAATGTTGGTTATAATGATAATGGTGATGGTGGAGCTGATGGTGTTGGTGGTGTGAGCATAAAGATGATGATGTAGACATGAACTTGTTTGATGTTAATGCACATCAGAAGATAAGAATCACTTTGATCCTCACTTTAGCGAACAATTAAACAATAAATTATTTAATAACCCTCATTATTTCATGACATATTATCATCCTCATAGTCATCAACAAACAATTTGAACCTACAATTCTTATAGACTTCTTGGACTTCAGAAGCTTTAAGACGTTTACAATTTTAGGATTAAAAAAATATAATAGTAATATTAATAATAATTCTTATTAACATATATTAATATTACATACATTATAATTATTATTTTAATATTATTATCACCACACTATTGTTATTATTTTATTTTCCCGACCAAAAAAATCCGAAATAAAGAAAGCAGTCCGAAAAAATAATCACATCCAAAAATATTTAAAGTCGCCCAACACGGCTCGGGATCTCCGCGGGACTGTGATAATGAAATGTACTTAACCAAATAACTCTAACTGTACATGCACAATTCATCATAAACCAAAATCTAAAATCACCCAAAACAAAAATACTACTGCTAATTTCATTCAACTGCTCTTCTGTAAGCAATGACATGGAAGGCCCCAGGTTGTCCCCTGATTTTTATGACCTTTCTTGCTTCCTCCCTTCTGGTTGACGCTTTCTTTTAATTTGTCTGCAAGCAATTTCTTGCAATCGTCCATGTCTTCCATGGACAATCAAGGCTTAGGATAACTTTACTAAAGATTTCACTATCTTTCAACCTGCTGCTGTTGTCCAGAACCATGTTCTTGGTAGTTTGATTGTCTTGGTTTTGAAACATTTTCATCTTTTTTACTAATTCTGAATATTTCAATAATCTCTTTATCCATATTTTTATTTGTGACTTCTTTCAGGAGCTTTGACAACGGGGAGCGTAAAGGAAAGCCATCAGAGTTACGAACAATTGTTCAATTCCTCTCCCAAGTTGGTCACTCATACTTTATACAGTTTAGTTGTAGCTAATAAGCGAACGTAGTAGCAAGGATACAAAATTGGCGACGAGGATTAAAAGAGCCATAATGGCACAAGATACGGATAGTACTGATCGGGTTAGGGAACTCGTAGAGGGATACGAGGAATACTGTCGTCAGAGAGACGCAGAAAATCGTAGGCGAGACGATGAAAGCCATCAGAGTTTTGAACAATTGTTCAAGTTACTTGGAAGCTTACTGCAGCTTATCCAGATGTCAAATGAAGAAGAAGCTGCAGGGATGATGGGATAAGTGCCAGAATTCAGTGATTATCCAGAATCTGCCATGACGGGGAACATAGAGGTGGTTGAAGTGTCAGTGGAACACAAGGAGGAGTATTGTAAGGATCTCCCTAGCAAAAAGATAGAACAAGCTTATACCGGAATAAAGTATCCCAATAGCACTTGCGGAAATGGTCTGTTGGCAGACCACGTAGAAGTCCCTGTCGTAGAAGGGAGTGAGGACGCCACAGTCACTTGGGGCATGTTCAAAGAGGTAATATAGAGATTTCATATAAGGGAGATTGGAGTGAGGATGATGTAGCCATTTGGGACAGGTGTAAAGAGTTATTTTCATATAAGGGAGATTAAGTGAGGATGAAGTGGTCGATTGAGAAAAGTTCGAAAAGATGCTTTCATATGATGAAGATGATCCTCGAGGTATGGACAAGAGAGTTGAAGGGGCCAATGTCAGCTCGGAGGATGTCAATGCGTGAGGTTGTACATTTCAAGAACTAAGCGATACTGACACGACGATGGAGCTGGATACAGTCTATGTCAGTTCGGCGAACATTGTTCTTGAGACGACGTTTGGAGAGGAGGCTCCCCAGAGGAAACAAATGGTGGACGTGGCTCATTGGATGGAGGATTCCATTGGAACAAATGGCTGTCAAGACACGGAGGATGGAACCAGTTTATCCGTGAGTCTGCAGGTCAGCCTAGAGAGTGTCAGAGGTCAACATTGTGAATGTCATAGTCTTTGGCTGGACCAAGCTTGTCAAAAAGCACCACGACTGACATTAAATTGGTGTTGGGAAACCTCGAAACTTCCCTAGCGAAGAAGACCGGGACCCACCATCGCCAAAGCGAAATTTCCGTTGGAGAAGGACGAGGACGGAACAGAATTTAGCAAATAGCTGTGAAAAAGAATGGAGTACTAGTTATTATTATTAGGAGTCCTGAGAGGAACTTTGGCGAGAAAGAGGACCCAAGGATAAAGGAAAGTGATCACGAGATCAGGGCACCAAGACGAGATAAAATGGTGAGGCCAAAGCAAAAGTGCCCCAAGAGATCTTCAACTTTCTCTGGAGGAGGGTGTAGGATTACATGGAAGATCAAACATAGAGAATCTAGTTTCCAGAGAAAATGGAAGGATCAAAAGGATAAGGTTTTATTCAGGAGCCAACCAAAGGAATATCTAGTACTGGTCCTTTGACAGGATTGAAGAATTACCCATGACGTTTACTTACGTTTTGTAAGAGGGGGAGGTATTGTGGGTGTTAATCTTTTGTCGGTCATAAAGTTAACCTCACAAGTTTCTTGTTATAAATAAACTTAGTATGCCAACATACCTACTTAAGCAATCCCATCCTTTTCGCTCCCCGTTGTGGCCCAACTCCCATCCGCGTCGCCAATGTTATATCCTGCGTTATATCCAAAATAGGTATGTTGGTGTACTAAGTGTACTTAAGTGTAAATAAGTTCATTATCACTTGGAGTTGGTAACATCTTCTTTCAAATTGTAAATTATGATGTTATTTTGCCTCCTCTGATTTTCATTGTTTATTTTCATCGTTGTTCTTGTTTCTGTCACTGAGCCCTTTCCAACATCTGTGATGATGGTGTCTAGCCTATTTTTCTACAGACTTGACCATTGTTTAGTTTCCAATTTGTTTTCATCCAGCTTTTGGATTGAAGCTTTGTTTACTTCCTTCGGATTTTCCTGAAGTTCCTCTATTTGCTTCACCTGTTCCTTGATTGCTTCAACCAAATTATCAGTTGTTCTGATAATCATTTTCAGTTCGTTGATATCCTCAGTCAAGTTTTTGAATTCTTCTTTTGAAACTTTTGCATTTTCTTCTGCAAATTTCTTCAGGCAACCTTGGTTTCTTTCAAGCAACTCTCATGCAAATGAAAGCAGGGAAGTTCGGCCGAAATTTTTAATTCAGAAGAGTCCTCTTTCGCACTTCGGCAAAGTTATTCCTTTCGATACTTATGAGAAATGTTCGCTGAAGAATTAATAGCTATATTTTCAACATTATTATATTATACTTGAATTATTATTATTGTTATTGTTATTATTGTTGTTATTATTATTATTATTATTATTATTATTATTGATATTATTATTGTTATTATTACTATTATTATTATTATTGTTATTGTTATTATTATTATTATTATTATTATTATTATTATTATTATTATTGATATTATTATTGTTATTATTACTATTATTATTATTG
>MPNW01000754.1:56167-82345 GCA_011800805.1 Hirudo medicinalis | reverse complement strand
TTTGAGATGAAAAATGAATTGAATGAGTTAACAAGAGTGGAGCACTCATCTTCTGTATAGTTCTGAGTTGGACGACTGTGAAGGAGTTTGTGGAGGGAGCGCCACATGGAACGGGGTTGGTATCCGAATTGAGTTCCTCCTTAATGGAGGAGGCCCTGGAGTTTAGGATGGCAATCTTGGCAGCTTCTTTAGCAGACTTGTATAGTTGTTTGGCGACGTTGGTGCGTAGACGAAGGTATCTACGTTCCAAGCGCCAGCAGGTTTTCTTGGCCTCGATTGCCTCGTGGGAGAGTTGGTGATTGGCTTGCTGACCGACTCGAATGGATAGTTTCCTGACAGGGTCATGCTTGTCAAGGAGTTCCTCTAGTGACTTGTGAATTCGAATGGCGAAGTCGTTGGCATCAGAGTTGCAGAACAGGAGATCATCAGAGACGCAGTAAAGGTCTTTTTCAAACTCTACCCAGTTGATTCTTCTGAGGCTACGACGGTGGATGATACGGGTGGAGGGAGGAGGTTTGTCTGTGGAGATGTTGCAGGTGATGAGATGATGATCGGAGTAGGTAACTTCCGATATGTCTATGTTAGAGATGAGGCTGTCATACGATGATGAGGTGATGAGTAGGTCGAGCGTGTGGCCTTTGGAGTGAGTCGGGGAGGTGATGTGTTGGAGAAGTCCATGGGAGTCAATCAGCCCTTCCAAATGCTCATCAATGTGGGTGCCAGAACCAGGATGTTATTATTTTTTATTATTATTATTATTATTATTATTGTTATTATTATTATATTAACATTAAATACTAACCAGTCCTACAAGACTTTTGATGTTGTTTCGGCCCAGTGAAAGAATTTTTAGGTTTTCTTTAAAATGATAAATGATAAAATGGTTATATAAAATGGAATCAGAATTTCTAGAGGTGGAACAAATGTTTATTTGCAATGTTTCTTAACAAAACATTTTATTGATCAGTTGTTAATGCTTTATATTATTCAAATATGAAAGTGTTGCATCATATAAAATTTCTAAACCGCTTCTTACTGAGCCCATTCATGTTGGTGATTTTTTCAATGCAGTTTGTAGACAATGAAAGTTGCCTGTATTAAATTGTAATTTTTAAGAGTTAAATCATTGAATATCACAACAACAATAATGAAATCGTTCCTTATCACTCACTCGCATGAGGTCAAGGTGGTCAGTGAGGAATCCAGTTTGTCAATGGGAGGAATTGAGGCAAAAAGTTCAAGTTTCTTTTCTTCAGAAGCTTTGAGGCCAGTTCTTTCCTCCTAGGTTAAATTATAAACTTATAGAAACAATTTGAAACATAAACAATATAAATCAACGACAACATCTTAATATTTTACAAGTGTTTGAGTTTCTTAATTAAATTATTTCACTCACCCACTTGGCTATGACTTCTCTGATCGTTACCCCTTTAACAGCCTGCCAAGCAGATTAAAGTAAAACATTTTTATAACACTTGAGGAAAATTGAATTGAAAGTATTCACAATTCAAAAAATGAATTTGATGTCAAATATATTGCAAGTTGAGTCAAATTATAGCATAAAATAACTTTAAATTATTTTTGTTAAAATGGTGAAATTGCAAAAAAAACCACTGACGCTGTTCATTCCTGCGGATAAGGAGCCAAGACCTGAATGGCTAAGAGCACCTTAGCAACCGAATTGAACTTTTGCTGAAGCTGAAGGAGTGGTTACCCCTGAATAATTCGAATCGAATTGGTTAAAACTTCTTATAAATGTATTTGTTTAAAAAAATGAATTAAAACAATTAAAGCGATTGTGAATAAAAATCATGTAAATTTACTCAGCAATAAATTTGAACTAATTCTGAAAATGGCAAGTAACATTTCATTGGCGCATTTTTATTAAACAAACTCTCCCCTAAAATGACAAATGACTCCCTCCCGCCGGCTATCGAACATTAATTTTGCTCTAAACAATTTGCCATTCTGAAAAAGTTCTCCCAATTTTTTTTTTTTTAGAAATTACTTGACCTCAATTACCTCACAGAAGTAAAAATTAAATGCAAAGAGACATCACATTTCATCAAAGCGTCATAAAAAGGTGTTATAAAATGTTTAAATTTGAATAGGTTCAATGGTCGATCACTTTTACGATTTTTATGGATGTCATTTCTGGCTTTGTAAAGTAATCAAGGATGAACGCTTGAGGCCGATCACAAAAATTCTCTGGAAAATTGTTAAGAAGGTTGAGTAAAGTTTTGCTACCTAGTTTTTCACGAATGAAAATGGAATATTTTTGGTAATGTTGAGAGTGTGCTTGCATTATGAATAGGAAGATCATGTTCCAACAAACGCTAGCATTTTTCAAAATATATTCTCAAAACCAAATATAATTTATTGAACTGAAAAACTTTTCGTTTTAATTTACGAAATTTTTACATTTACGAAATGAAAACTCAACCGTATATGCAGACATTAAAATTAAACTTCATAATACAGATGACTATGACGGCCTCTGCCAGGCTTATTAAAAAATTTGCTACAAACCACTCAGTAGCCAGCCAGTCAACCGGACCATTGACCCGATACATCTTTTTGGCTATGTCATCCTCATTTATAAGAAATTATTAATTTATAGCAATTTTATACAAAATTTAAAAAATAAATGTGGGCCATTTTGAAATTAATTGTCGATTGCTTTATTAATTTAAATGTAAACAATAAGTTATTGACCCTTTCCATTATTTATATAATTATTTACATTTTTAGAAGTTTTCAATAGAGTTTGCGCATAATAGTAACCACCGACTAAATAGTCTAAAGCGGAAGCCTTCCGCCATTTGTAGGGATTGGTCTGTGCTCCGTCTGAGGATATTGGCTCGAATCTATTTTGGCGTTCATTTGTGGACATCGTCATTTAGTTTATTCACTTCACTTTTAAAATGCAGGCAATCAAGTGTGTCGTTGTGGGAGATGGGTTAGATTTTTCTTCATTTTGAACGCGGAAGATGTTTACATCCGGATTGTTTGTTATGCGGAGTCTGTCCCGTGATAGGGTTGTGGATTTGCTGGTAGTTGGTGCAACAAAGTGCATGTGATTAGCCTTATACTGTATATGGGAGTCCATCTGCAAACTAAAAAGTTAGTGCGAAATAGGTCAAAATACATGTGAAACATTTCTAAATGGGCGACCTTTTGACAAGTTAAATGATCACTTTACAAAGCTTATTCGTTGCCAGACAAACCAATCTTTAAGATAAGACTGACATGAAAAAGGCCAGTTTGGGCCACCAAAATTTTTTTCTCCATCAATACATTACCACACTTCAAATTAATTTCTCTATTTTGATGAGATGCCAATGATCACTAATTACAATCTTCAAGATTTAAAGCCTTAAACTATGGTGTTTTGGATTTTAAATTTAAAGCTAGGTGATGTTGATGTTTTTGTTTAAAACAATTTTATGGTGCAAAAGAATAAAAGTAGCATAATATAATCATTTTGTTGAGGTGGCTAAAGAGTTTTTTAGTCGAAGCTCTTCTTTGGCATGGGTTTCTCATGGTTTTAGAGCGTGAGATTTGTGATAATTTAAATATGTGATTTTTAAGAATGACTATGTGTAATAATGAGTTGAAACCAGGAAGCAATTAATGCTTTTTAAACAATTGCTTTGGTTCTCAATCCGAGTGCAATTACCGATTATGGATTTGAATATTAGGATTAAAAGTGTAATAATGTAAATATTAACAGGCATTCACTTCAAAAATTAAATTCTGAGTTCCATTAAATTTCGTTTGTAGTGCTGTTGGTAAGACTTGCCTGTTGATTAGTTACACCACCAATGCTTTCCCTGGAGAATATATTCCCACAGTGTGAGTTTGCTTATCTGACTTCTGAAGCCACTAGATTTGATTACATGTCTCCAAGATTCAACTGCAACATTTAAGTAGCTTATTGCAAGGTTGCTTGTGAAAAAGAAAACTATTTGCTACTTAATTAAAACTGACCTGTTGGTTTTTGATTGTTTAGTTTTGACAATTATTCTGCAAATGTGATGGTGGATGGGAGGCCCATCAACCTCGGTTTGTGGGATACTGCCGGTCAAGAAGATTATGACAGACTGAGACCTTTGTCGTATCCACAAACAGTAAGCTGTTTTCTTGCTTTAGTTGCTGTTTAATTGTTACAATTGTTAAATTGTTGCTTAATTCTTTAATTAGTAGTCACAGCTGAGTGACAATTACAAATTTTGGATGTTACCTTAATTCATGTTGGTGATGCTGAAGAGTCCTCAGTAGCTCAGCGAAGGATTTGTAATTAGTTAATGCTTTCCACTGCATTTGTGAATGCATTTTTATATTTCATGCTTGTAATGACTAAAATCTGAGTTCATTTGAAATGCATTTGATTTTTGACTTATTTTCAGGATGTCTTCCTGATCTGCTTTTCATTAATTAGTCCTGCATCGTTTGAGAATGTTCGAGCCAAAGTGAGTGACTCGTATTGCCACGAACATTACTCGTTATCGTTAGAAATGTGCACTGGTTGCAGTGGTATCCCGAGGTGAGCCACCATTGCCCGTCGACTCCGATCGTCCTGGTCGGCACAAAACTGGATCTTAGAGAGGACAAAGAGACGATCGACAGATTAAAGGACAAGAAACTCTCGCCGATAACCTACCCGCAGGTGAAACTTTGATTGCTCGTGGATTGATAGTCCACGAAGCTCGACCTTTTAAGCAATGATTGAGGTGAGCTCCAATTACATTTAGGGTCTTGCCATGGCGAGGGAGATAGGGGCTGTCAAGTACCTCGAATGCTCCGCACTGACGCAGAAGGGTCTTAAAACTGTCTTCGATGAGGCCATAAGGGCAGTTCTTTGCCCCAAACCCAAGCCAAAGAAGAAGAAAGTCTGCGTCTTGTTGTAGTGGGTGTGCCGTGTTCCGTAGCGTATTGTCGAGAATTTCATAATTATTGGAATATTGATAATATTTCTTTTTTACTTAAATCAACTGAACATAAAAGTGCTTGAAATATTGTGTGAAAGAATGAATGTCTGAAGAGTGACTGGCATTTCATTTCTTGAACATTTTATGTTGTGATAAGTTCATGCAAATCATTTCCAACTTAAAGGAGATCCATGCTTTGTACTCTGTTTTTAATCATGTGTTTCAAGAGTGCTTATGCTTTCAAATGTTTAGAATCAAACATTTCTTCACTTGTCTGTGGCAGTTGTATACTGTTGTTGTATACTGTTGTTGCATACTGGACACTGAGAACTAGCTTTTGGATTATTTTTTATTATAAATGCATTACATCAAGTTTTTCTGAAGGGCTCGTGTTTTGGGATACGATGGGATCCGTGTTTGCATACAAAATGATTTCAAATGCGAAGGCTCGCTTGTCATTTTGGGTTTCGTAGTCGAGGAGCGAGCCGGGGAGTCGCGCCGACGGACCTTTCTCGAACCCGAGATATTTTGCAGATTTTTTGTTGTTCACTGGCATCTTCTCGGTCTAATGGCTTTAAAGTGATTAAATTGTTTGCAAGGCACCACTGATTTTAGTAGCTTGTTGTTCCTACGTTAGAATTATGGGAGGATCATTGATCGTTAGGATCGACGTTTTTGTGGTGCTGGTGAGCGGGGTGTGCCAAACGATACTTGAGTTACTAATTGAAGTAATCGATTGTTTCGCTTCAAATGTTGAATCTGCTCAGAGGATACTGAAAAGTAACAATTTCTTGGTTGCCATCCAGACTGTGGAGTCAGAAATTTTTGAAATCCCAGGTGATTTGGATCCTTAAATTAATTTATTTTTACTACAGTTTCATTAGGGCTCAGCATTTTTATGAGTAGAATGTTCTATCGTTTGCAAAAATGTGTTTTATTTATTCGGAATATTTAGGTCGTGCAATTAGTCAAAGTTGGAAATTTTTAAGATCCCGGAGTCGAACTTTGTAAAATCCGGCAAGCGGATTCGGGTCCCGATTCCCCAGCCCCGGTTGTCGTGCAGCAACGGACCACGACTGAACTTGTTTGACCAGGAAGTGGAGGTACCTGAAGAATGTTTGCCACTTGCGTGAGCTCGAATGCTAACTTAACTTGACTCCGTTGCCTTATTTTGTTGCTATGCCTGCCCATGAGGCATTTTGAGAGATCTTTGGTGTGGGGAGCTGTAAGGTTTGGAGAATGTGTGTTTAACATTGTTCATTGTGCTGGGTCATTGTAATCAAGTCACTGAAAAGCCTATTCCTCATTACAAGTTTAGAGCTTGACGAATTTGAAGTTGATGGAAGTCCTGTTTCTGTAGAATTCATAATATTTCTATTTATGGCCAGCATTTTATAAAGTTCAGCTGAGATGATTTTCTCAAATCTTTAAAAAAAACCATATGGTTAAAAAATTCTGCACTGGAAAGTTGATGTACGATGTAAATAATGTTTTTTTTTGGCGACATATTTCAATAAAAATACTTGGGCTTATTAAGTATACTATAAACTGATTTGTATGTTAAGCACTTCGTAAGTGACTACTAGCAAATTTATATTACTAATTATAAGTAAATATTGGAACAATTATATTATTAATTACCTTATTATCGACATCTTCTTGTTCGGAATGTAGATTTTGAGTGAATTTTGCTACAGTTTTTCACATTTCTAAAACCACTATTTTTGTACGTGAATTGTGAATCTGCGTATCTAATTTTTAGTTAAATTAATGGTTTTTAAATTAATGATTAAATTTCAATTTAAAGAATAAGGGGTTTAGAAGAAGTGGTGTGCAGATAATGAGACTGAAGCAACTTTGAACAATTTTAGTTCATTTCGAGCGGTTGTTGGTATTTCGAAAATAATTTTGCGCCAGTCGCTGCTCATTGTTCCCTTTGAACGTTTAAAACTATTTCATGGAGGTTGGCTCCATTAGCTTTCAAATATTCTGAGGAATACTTTATTGCGTTTTTATCCCCTTGATGATTTGTTTTTTATGTTCCTCACAATTTTCAGAATATGAACAGGGTCGCCGACAGAAATTTCGGTGCCCTAGGCAATTTGGTAATGGAAAAGCAAAAAAGTTATGGTCGTAATATTTTAAATCCCGGGGAGGAGGGAGGCCCCAATTTACCGGGCCTCTGGGCAGTCCCCCCTCCCCCTCCCCCCCCCCTAGGCGACCATGCATCTGAATTGATATTTCGCATCGCAGAGATTGATGTTGATTGTTCAACTCATCAGGAACTTATTTTTCTGAGTAGCAGGCATTTACCCTCCAAATTGGATGTGTCTGATAAAGCTCTTTGAACCAAAAATGAGGGCATCTTTGATCGTATAAATTGGGTTGTGATGTCTGATGATCAGAAACGTAAAAAATTATCTTTGGCCTGGAAATGTCAAATTTTATGACAAATCTTCGATGTGTGTCAAATGATCTTTTGTAGCTAAAAAAAAGAAGGTTTGACTGGAAAATTGAAACACTGGTTCTTCTGAAATAAATGGAAGCTAATCGTTGGTAGTTAATTAAGTAAGTTAGTTTGAATGAGAACTTCATTTGATTTCAGAGGCATTACAATGTGTTGTGACAAGCACGTCTTCAGAGCGATCATATTTTCATGTTTGTTGTTCTGTTGAAATATTTGACAAATTTGCACCTTGATTCAAGCTTCGGTTTCTTGCTTCGGTTTTATTTTCTTTCGTCGTCATTGAAAGATGAATCCAATAAACATTTAATTAAGTCATAAAACTTAATAATTCAAGAACTTATATCTTCTAAATTGTTGCACAATCGGGCGGATGCTTAAATCTCAGCGATTTCTTCGAAGGAAGATCGCGTGCGTCTCACTTGAGCGATCCACCACGTTCAATAAAAAGGAGTTCTCAGGCAGACTTGCATGTGATCATCATAAGAGGCAAAAGGAGGGCCATTAAAACTGTTCTTGTTTACATTATAAGTAGCTCAGCTACGTTATCTTAAAAAGCTTTTGAAGTGAGGTTCTTCGATGCTTGAAGTCTGAGCATTTGATATTCATTCACATTTGAGATGAAATATCCGATATTGATAAAGAATTGGTTGTTAATATTGTTCATTGGATTGAATATAGTCTTCTATTCTTCTGGATATGAGTTTCAGAAAATTAAAACCTACAATCTCGCGAAAAACAACTCTTTCGACCACAGGATCAACTACGCGCCAACTAGAAAAATAAAATGGCCAAAAATTAAAAAGGCTCTTTGCCCGAAGTTATGTTCATGTTCTCACATGAAAGCAAGATGTCGTAAGTTGAAAGATATTCCTGTTTTGAGGTTGGAAAGACTTAAATTTCTGGCCATCCAAAGGAGTCAAATTAAAATCATCAAAAGAAAGCATTTTCGGCGAATGTTCTATTTGACTGAACTGCAGCTGGGCAACAATAAGTTGTCTCACATCGAGGATCAATCGTTTGAAGATCTCACGAGACTCGAAGTTCTCAACCTTTCTAACAACAAACTTCCTCGCGTTGATCGATCCTTGTTCAAGCGCCTGGTTAGTTTGAGAGAATTGGATCTGAGCAACAACAGACTGAGTCAATTAGAAGGAGGAGTCGGATTTCTGGCTAATTTGATCACTCTGCTTCTCTCGGGCAACAGGATTGCATCGATAACCAACACGACGTTCTATGGAAACTCAAAGGTTACGACCCTGGATTTGAGCTTCAACCGAATTACAGAAATTTCATGGGGCGCTTTCTACCGCATGAGGGCTCTTTCCATACTTCTGCTCAACAACAATCCCATCACACATTTGGACGTCCTCTTCGATTCAAACCATTACCTGGAACAACTCGACGTCACAAACTGCCATCTGGAAATTATGTTCAAAGATTCTCCGCGACAACTCAAAGATCTGAGGCTTTCCGGAAACGAACTCACTGCAATCGGTGACGAGGATTTCACCAAAACAAATTCCATTCAGTTGTTGCTCCTCAATGACAATAAAATTGAGAATCTCTCGGATTCTGCATTTGACAACATGCCTCTGTTGCATGATTTGTACTTAAACAAGAATCGTTTAACCAAACTCCCTGTCTACATGCCGAGCAGATTGTATAGTTTATACATCAGTCACAACAACATTTCTAGCATCACCTGGAAACCACTGTCCAAGAAGTACAATTTGAACTACCTCGTTCTCAGTCACAACAGAATCTCGCACATTGATCCTTATGCTATGAGGAGCCTCATCTACCTCGTACACCTTGACCTGAGTTATAATGACTTGAAGTATCTGAAGGCAGGCATGTTTGTCAGAACCGGGAATTTAGAGAGATTGGATTTGTCTCACAATCCTCTTCAAATGCTCGAACCAGGTTGTTTCATGGGCTTGAAGAAGTTGCATATTTTAAAGATTTCGTCGGTGGCAGATTCCATGCAGTCGGATGCTACAGCCTTTGAAGATCTCACGAATCTGCTTTACCTCGACTTGAGCAACAGCTCCTTGTTGACCAAACAACTACTCATGGAGCCATCCTACGCCAGGTGCTTGCCGAACCTTAGAAACCTCAACATCATCAACACCGGTCTCACGCGGTTGCCCTACAAGTTGAAAACAAATCTAGCGAAGCTGACTACGGTTCGAATGACAAGAAATCCGTGGCACTGCAACAAGAAGCTCCTCTGGGTCAAAGACTGGATCAGAACCAGCACCGTGGACTTTTACGAACCCGAAAACATCGTTTGCAGATCGCCTTCTCGACTGAGCGGCAAAAGAATCGTCGATTTAACGTCACGTGACACCACCGAGAACTCCGTGACGTCAGAGAAGAAGGCTGATGACTTGTTCAAGAAGAAGTTGCAGTTTCTTAAGAGGAAACTAAGGAAAGCATTCGGTCCTTAATTAAAGAAAAAGAAACAGTGGCGAACACTTTTTTTTGCGATGAAAGTCATTTAATGTTTATGTTCTTCGTGCATCTGCATTGCTACGTAGCCATTATTACGTAACCAAGCACAATCATCACATTCATTATTACGTAACCAAGCACAATCATCACATTCATTATTACGTAACCAAGCACAATCATCACATTCATTATTACGTAACCAAGCACAATCATCACATTCATTATGTCGAACAAACACCTCTAGCAAAGAATTTTTGAAAAGTGTTTGCGTTCATCCTTGAAAAATACGGCATCAGCGAGAGATAGAACACAACATAACGTAGTGGGATGTTTTAGGAACTCAACACGTCTCAACCATTTGAAAGTCTTAATCTGATCTGACGAGTCAGTTATCTGTTAATGATCAGTTAGGAATGAAGATAAATTTTATGTTTGGAAATTAGATTTCATACTTTGCCTTCGCTCTAAATCCATGTCGAGAGGGAACGCCTGCATCGTTATCAGTATTTATTTCAACCTTAAAAAGAGAATGACTTTTTGTATTTTTGATTCGGCTGAACTGCAATGTCATCGTCGGGATTACGTTGGTTCATTCAGCATTCAAATTTGTGGAAATTTACAGGTTTGTGAAAATTTCTTACTTTTCAAGTTGATTGAACGTTAGTTTTTAATTGATTTTTTTATTAATGATGGCGATGATGATGATGATGATTTTTTATTGGCGTTCACTTAATGACTAGATAATTAAATAAATTAACTAAAAACAGCTAGTTTTTTAATTCCTAAGTTGGAGACCGACCGAATGTGATTTTTTGTTTCGGCCGAAACCACACCGAAAGTTAATGATTTTCGCTCGAAACAGAAACCGAAACCGAAAGATATATAACCCAGCACAAGTTTTAAAAACTATGCCGTGAAACAATGATGCAATACAAAATTCAACATTATCAACAATACTTTATTAATTAACAAGTAATCCATGTTTCAGAAATAATCAGGTTAGTAATTGATTTCAAACAAACGAATGTCGTAGCTCAGAACAAAAGTTTTTCCGCGTTGTTTCGTAGTAACTTGAGAGTGGTAACTTAGACTATGAGAAACAAAGAAGCAGCAAGGGCTTTTATACTCCTATGATCAAAGATATGTCCTGCAGAAGTCTGGCCTTTTATTGGACGTTGATACTTAACATCACCTGGATTCCGTGTTGTTCCTATTGAAACTCGATGAGCCTGNGTCCTGCAGAAGTCTGGCCTTTTATTGGACGTTGATACTTAACATCACCTGGATTCCGTGTTGTTCCTATTGAAACTCGATGAGCCTGACATTGGAAACCCTTAGCATATTCAAGTGCATCAATCAACTAGACGGATGCAATAATATAAATAACTAGGTTGCCGTTATGCCGACTGGAATACTAGCTACTTTTGAGGACTGTCTTAATAATATTTCTAGGCAAGAAAATGGTTATTTGTGGAATTTACGCTTAATTATTAATCAAAGCGAAAAAAACTTACGAGTTATATTCTATAAGGATATTATACATTTCTTCTAAATTTGAGCTTTGTAAGCTGTTTCAAACTTAAGTTATTGGAAAAAATAGGGACTGTCTTAAACTATATTCTAGCACTGTAGGCCGGAGTTTGCCGACCCTTGCTGTATATATTATATCTCTATTACCTTACAAAGTTTCTAAATAAAACAATATAAACTCAATGAATATAAGCTTAATTATAAAAGCAAAAAATAATTAAATTTTGAATTTCGGTTTTGGTCGGAATCCTAAATCACTTTCGGTCGAAACCGAAAAACCGAAAATGATCGTATGGCAACATTCGGCGCCGAAACCGAACAATTTTAATTTGGAAATATTTCTCGCTTAATTGAACATTTGAATGTAATAATTAGGAACATTCGAGTCAGTATTTTCTTGTTGATGGTTGATTTAAATTATGCGCGTGATATTCTTGAACCACGTACTGACGTGAGACATGTTTCATCCTTTAACTGATGCCACCCTTAGGAAGATTTGTATTTATTTGTAGATGCTTGTAAAACTCACGTAATAAGCATGTAAGCAAGCCTTGTGACATGATTTTGAAATAATTTTTAATGACACAGAAATTCACATGTGATTCGTGGGAAATATCCGAAACATCTGCTTATCAAATGAATCAAATTAGTATGTCAAGGACGTCTTCTTGCCACTTTGACATGCTCACGTTGAGATTAATTGCGATTAATTGCGATTAATGCATTTCCAACACAATAGGGTTCCAATGAATCAGTTTGCAAATTAAGATTTATTTAACTGCGAGAATTTAAATTATTTGAAATTCACATATCTAGGAAATTAAATTGTAAATATTCATAGAAATTATAATTTGAAGATCATGAATAATTAAATATTTGTTCAAGCGAAGCTGAACCAAACTTTATAACAGTTCCATGGAAAGCTTTTGGTGTTGTTTGTGACTGCAATTCACTTTCACCTTATTTGTTTGTATGTTTGTAATTGTTGTCGTAAATGGCGAAGATTAATTAACAGAGGCGTCATTTCCTCACACAACTTGATGCGATGATCTTTTCCAAACGTCAAAGGTCATTGCGGAAGTACGAGTGAGTAAAAGTAAGGACTGACTGGGGAGGAAGTTGTGGCCTGGGAGAATTTCTTATGGAGAGGTGGAATCTTCTAAATTGATATTTTAATATTCACTTTATCCAGCATCACAACAATGTTGCATCGTGGACAAACAAGTTGATGAAGTTCGGTTTAAATTCCACCCTTTGAAGCCTCTCGAATGAGATTTCGCTCATCTTTCTCCGAGTTTGGTAGCTTCCACAAACATTTTCCTTTCCAAATTCCTCTCGATTTTCATTGATCTAATAATTTATTTTGTTGTAGGCAAAATGCGATCTCTTTATTGGTCCCAACTTTACTGGCTTTTGCTCCAAATTCTTAAATTTAAAACAAAACTTATTTATTGGACCCAAGTTACAAAGTTATCTTTGAATTTCAACATAAACTAAAATGCTGAAAATTAAGAAAAAAAAAACTTATTTCATTTATGATAAGACAAATGAGAATTTCTCTTAGAACGGGAAGACGTTATGAAAAATATTGCTGTACGTACCATGAACATCGGACGTGAGGTGAATCAATATAGAATATTTACATCGAAAACATTAAAAATATTCAAGGGTCAAATTCCAAAGAAGTTTTGGATTTCTGGGACACCAAGTCCATCCAGAAAGACCGAGTGAAACTCTTGCCAAAGAATTTCAAAACATTGCTAAAACCCTGGCGATTAATTTTTATAATTAGGTTTTTTTTTATGGAACTGTAGTGCGTTTCAATCAAATAAACTGCAATAAACCACACTTTGGTAATATTCTGTAGACGAATAATGAAATTGCATAGCCAGTGAATTACGAATTTATAATATAATGCAAATTAATTAGATTTAAGATACACTCAAGTTTGTGAAATATATTGATATTTTCTTGATATTTGTAATTTATATAAATATAGTGTTATGTAATTTATTATTAATTGTAGTAGTTACTTGTAAACAAATTATTTGCACAATTTTGTGACTTCTTTAATCAGTTTACAGAGCCCTTGATAACAGCAGGATAAATTTCTTGCCTCATGAAGAAATGTAAATTTTGTTGCCCTAGGTACAAGTTAAACTTATTTTCGGCTTAATTAATTTTTATAAAAAGGTTTCATCATGCTATTTGCAAACTTTTGCCAAAATAACAACCAAAAAATGCAAAGGTTTACAAAAAAATTGTAATTGACTTGCAGGCAATAACTGACGATTTAATAAGCAAGGAGCGTTTTGCACTTGGAGAGGGCAATCACGCTGGTTGGTGGAAGCAACATTTAAAGTTGTAAATGTACTTCATTTATATAGCGCCATATGCATAGCGTCAGAGACTTATTTATTTATTTGATTAAAGTCCGTTGCATGACTAAGATGATTTGGACTAACGTCAGAGGCACGTTTTGCGTTAACAAATTTATTTTTAACCATTTATATAGCTTGCGGCTTGCAACCGCATGGTCTGATGGTTAAGACTTCGTCTCTCATGAAGACAGCACGGAGCACAGTCCCAATCATGGTCATGTGACGGACGTTAATGGCGGCAGTTTCGGACACGATTCACTACGACTGCTGCCATTAATGTCGCCTGCAGGAATGCAACCCTTTCGGCCAACCTGCACGCCGAAGAAGATGTATCTATTAAGTTGACATATGTTAATGGAATCGACAAGCTATTGAATTCAGTAGAATGAACGATGAGTTGTGTTGCAAAAAACTTTGGTCGGGCTTTAATTAAGTATAAATGATAAATTTGCTGTTTTGTGCTAAATAATTTGCATCATGTATATTAATACTATTGTATACTCGTACATGTAGTTCATTATTACGTTTAAAACAATCTGCAGCCTGACCAGCCCAGTAAATATGAATTTACGCCACTGGTGCTGTTGGTATATTCGGAATAAAAAAAGTGTATTGTGTAAAACTGCATTTTTGTTACTATAACGTTGATAAAGTTCACTTTTTATATTAATAATTAATGCCCTTTTTTTGATTTGCCTGCAAGACGTTGATTAATTCTTTTTATGTGGTGGTATTTAGTGCAGTGTTTTTCCGACAAAAAATATCAATTAATATTGCAAATACACTTGCTTCGATTTCGTAAGTTTTTATCAATAACTAAATAATACTCAGGTTAGTTGCAGAACAATTTTGAAGGACGCATTTACTAATGTTTACACAAACTCTGCTGTCGAATTAAAAGCTTGTGAGCAAAATCAAAGACAAAAACTAAATATTAGATGGGCATGTTCAGTCAAAGAATTGTTTTGTTTTTGGATTATTATGAATTCAGGGCAGTCCGATCGGACCCCAGATATTCAACTAATTGTCATCGAGGCGTGTTGTGCGAAGCAGAATGTTTTTAATACATTCCCTGAGAAGCCTTAAAATTGGAAATGGTTTGAGATGTTTTAGTTCTCGTTCTTCAGTGCCTCATGTGGCAGTGGTCGGAAGCGGTCCTGGAGGGTTTTACTCTGCACAACATATTTTAAAGGTGAACAGTTTAATATTTCTTCTCAGGCATCATGAAACCCAATGAGAATCAGTTCGAGGTAAATGTCGAGTGGTTTTAACATAATTTGTGAACAGAAATTGGGCTCAGAAGTGCGTGTTGATATCTTCGAGAAGGATCCAATACCTTTCGGCTTGGTGCGATATGGAGTGGCTCCAGATCACCCAGAAGTGAAGGTCAATAAAAGAAATATGCAATGGGCTTTTATAAAATATTACATTAATTTATTATTTAAAAAAATAATGCCATTTAAAATTTCATGCTTCAGAATGTTATAAACACTTTCACTCAAGTGGCAGAAAATCCACACTGCAATTTCTATGGAAATGTTGAAGTTGGAAAAGACATTCTAATAAAAGACTTGCAAAGGAGTTATTCTGCAGTCATCCTGGTTAATGAATACTCTAACATGTTCAACAGCCCCAACACCAATAATATTGACAACTACATGTCTTTTAGTCCAAACATGTATTGACTCATATAATTTTAGGGCTTTGTTTCATTTTGTTCATTAAGACCATCACCTTAATTTAACTAAAATGTTAGTAATAAATGATACCAAGTACTAATAACTTCTCAAAGGCTTATGGATGTTCTCAAGATAAAGTTCTCAACATTCCAGGAGAGGTCTAGCTTCACTGTTAAGTTAAATAATTTGAGAATTTTAAGTGATGCCTGCCTGTCTTCCTCACTTTTCAGAATTTGAAGAATGTACTGCCAGCAGGTTCTGTTATTAACTGGTACAACGGGTATCCAGGATGTCATGACGTTAGAGATGGTTTCGATCATTTGATTTGTGATGTCGTGATTTGTGTAGTTGCTGCTAATTAATTTATTTATTATTGTTTCAAAACATTTAAATCTTTCAATCCTTTTAAATGTATGGAAATATTTTCATGCAGTTGGAAATTGATCTTGGAGTCGAGTCCTGCGTGATTCTCGGACAGGGAAATGTTGCCGTTGATGTTGCACGAATTTTGCTTTCACCTCTGAACCTTCTTGAGGTTGATTTTTGTGTTGATATCATGTTGATATTATGTTGATATCATGTTGATATTATGTTGATATCATATTGATATTATGTTGATATCATGTTGATATTATGTTGATATCATGTTAATATAATGTTGATATTATGTTGATATCATGTTGATATCATGTTGATGTTATGTTGATATCATGTTGATATTATGTTGATATCATGTTGATATCATGTTGATGTTATGTTGATATCATGTTGATATTATGTTGATATCATGTTGATATTATGTTGATATTTGTTTTTATATCTTGGATTGTTGCGAGTGATGGAAAAAGCCAACTCGCTGGCAGTGAGTTTCAGTACCCGGGGGACTTCTCAATGGTTTTTCTTCATCGCCCGCAAGTTGGCCTCGTTGCCTGCTAAACAGATTTTCAAAATAAAATAGTTCTGAAGGTACTAGTATGAAAAAGAGCAACAAGTATGTATGTCGATCATATATGTAGTGCGCTCACAAAGGTAACAAGCACTCCTCAATTTTATAAGCTCTAGAGTACCACTCATTGATTGGCTCCTACGATGTAGCCACAGAAAGGAAATCTTGTTAATGCTTGTAAACCCATAAAGGATGTGATGAGGTTTTATTGCAACCATCTTTCCAGGAAATCAGTAAAATGATATAAACCAACTGTATTAGTATTATGTATATGTATTTTAAAATATATAAGTTCTGCTACTCATTCCTAATTTGAAATTGTGGAGACATACAACTTTGCCAATAGAAATATTGGGATGACATGCTCCCACTCCTGCTCGATTCATTAAGGTAAAGTCTTGTCGTTACGTTTTAACGAAACTATGCGCCGGGGCTCGATAGATGCCGGACGATTGTGAAACATTGTGGTTTCTAGTTATTGCTTAACAATCTCTTGCATAATTACTTAATTGGTGTATTGGAATATGGGGGTTGTGGGATGTTGCAGGGTGTATGGGATCTTGTGTGGGATGATGTGGCTATATCTTATATATATATATATATGCTATATATGTAAGCCTAACTCACATGCCTGGCCTTGAGAGAAACTCACTATTTTGAACATTATTTTTGAATAATTCTGCTGCCAGATTATAAAATCTTGGAAGCATTGAAATCTCTTTTCAGAGACTTCAAAGAGGGGTTTCCAGCTGAACAACTTTTATTGACAAAGTTGCACAAATTGTAATGCCTTAACTCACATGAATAATTGTAAAGAAGTAACAAATGAAACTATTCATGCTATCAGTGAATTTATAATGCCATCAATCCCAAAATAACCAAGTTTTTATCTAAACAATGTCTTCAAGATTAAAATAAGACATAAACATTTATATTTTTGTTTGCTTATTCTACAAATTAATGAATTAAATTGAATTTAAAAAATTAATTTAAGAAAACAGACATCAGCGAGCACGCTCTGTCGAAGCTGTCGGAGAGTAAAATAGAAAAAGTCTTTATGGTCGGACGAAGGGGACCCGTCCAAGCGGCTTTCACGGCGGCCGAGTTCAGAGAAACGATCAATTTGCCGGGCTGCAGACCAGTCCTCGAAAGACGGGATTTCGTGGATTTGAATGTCGACGGTATCGAATATTGATGGTTCATTTGTTCTTCGCAGTCGACTTTCCTTTATTGAATTTATTTTATTTTTATTTATTTATTTTTTAATTTATTTTATTTTTTTTAATTTGACTGTCAACTGATTTCAATTCATTCATAAACATTAAAGAAAACATGCTTCCAACCTTTCATCTTTCAAGTTTCAGAGAAGGATGCTTAAGGATGCTCGTTGCGATCGAGACCTTTGCGACGTCGCGAGGCTTGTTGGACGAATGCGTTCGTAGCGCTCGTACGTATAAGTTAGAAACTCCAACAGCTGGCATAAAATACAATTGTATTATATAATTATGAAAGCATTTATTTTTTGTTGCATATATTTGTGACACTATTTATTATTTATGTGAATATTTATGTGTTGTTTGTTGTCGTCGATGGTGAAGTCGTGTCGTTCTGCAGGCGAATGAGTCATGCAGGAATTGCATAATAATTGGGTGATCAATTGCTTTGGAAGCATCCTTTCTGTTTCAATTTAATTTAGTTGCAAACAACAAAATAATGAAATTTACTGTTCTTTGAATTATGGATTTTGAGGTTCACTGAAAGCAAAATCAAAAAAGATATTTCAGATATTCTTTTGAAGTGGTCAGTTTTTGTGCATTAGAAATGAGGCTGCTCAAAACACCTTCCATTGTTGCTCTGAATGTCTTTCGGTGCAGTAATATGTTTCCCGGCTAGAAATGCTCGGTTACCTTAAAGGCTTACTCGAATGTTGACATCTGCTCCCAGAGATTCCACGACCAAAGAAGAGACTGATGGGGCTTCAGATGAAAGCTGCTCTTGGTGAATCATCCAAAGAGGACAAAGAAAGGTGGACAAAGGCCAATAGAGAACTTCATTATGTCTACAAGAGGAGTCCTCTCAGCTTTTTGGTCCACAATGAGAAACCAAATTCTGTTGGAGCTGTGCAACTCAGTATCAATAAGTTGGATGTGTGCATTTGTACTTTATTATTATTATTATTATTTTTTTTTATATTATTTCTCACTTAATTTTCAGAATTCATCTAAACTCAATGCAAAAGCCATTCCCACTAGTGAAACAGAAGTGCTAGAAGCTGGATTGGTATTAATATACATTTATTTGTAATAATAATAATATAATAGTATTTATTTATATAATAATTAATAATATTCAGTTATTTATATAATAATTAATAAAATTCATTTATTTAGATGTTAATTAATAGTACTTAGAAATCGTCCGTTACAGATATACCTGTTATATCTTCATTGGGTGAATTTTAATCAATTTTAAAAGCATTTTTTGCTACTTTTCACATAAATATTTAAAATTAATTTGAAAGCCTTCTGAAGTTGCGCACTCTAAAAATTATATATTTTAAAATGTAATGTAAATTTATTTGTATAGCGCCATAAGCGTGAGCGTCAGGGGCGCTCAGACCATTTATATAGCTCCGGCTCCCAGGGGCGCTTTGTGGTGGTGCAAGCTGGGTTTCGAACACGACTGTTGCTTTTACCGTCGTACGCAGGAATGCTACCCTCTGAGCTAACTTACACCCCAAAGGTAATTGTGAATATAAATATGTAATCATTATTTTTTAAATAGGTGGGCAAGATTTTAAATCTTGATTTTTATGTTAAAATTTGCGATAAACATTTCACTACAAGGTATTTAGTGAGTTAAACCAGGCGGGTGTCCCTGTCGGTTATTACCCTAAGTTACCCATCTTCTGAACATTGCCCATTATATGGTTATCGACTAAAGACTCGCGGCGACCTTTACACGTCGACGCCATATAATGCAAACCTGAGCATTAAATTTTCTTTGTAGCGGTCGCCTTCACTTTGAAAATTACGCTCACTGACCGCGCATATGTCGCATCAACCGCTCATTCGCGTTCTACGTCCTTTGCCAATGCGCGCGCCATCACTTCAACATCCAAAACGCACAATTTCATTTCCTCGAGGGAACTTGATCCTAGCTCATGGAAGGTCTTCCGTGAGGCCGGAAACTCGAACGCTTTCGGAACTGTGGTGTGAATCCGGTCGGTATCGTTCGGCATTTTACCTGAGTGCACAGCTGCACCACGCTGTTTCTCCACCTCCCCTTCGAATTTAGTTTTTCCTGGTGAATCTTAAGTCCTCTCTCAGACTGAAGCCTTCTGCAACACTCCACCTGCTCACTGACATGCCATTCTCCGATGTGTATCCAAAAATCGTGAATCCAATGGAAATCCGGCCGTCAATCGTAGGGTCTTTGATGGGTCCGTCATCCTCCCCTCCTTTCGCAGGGACCCGGGGGCATATTCCTTTATTCGATTTGCCAGCAATTGAAGATTTTGAATTTATGTTTTTGAATTGTTCAACAATGGGAGATAATGGCAGACTTCACACTCATTTTGTAATTTAAGCCTCGTAAGTTTCATATGCAACAGTTAATGATTCTATGAATTGTTTGCATTATTCAAAAATTCACCATGAGAAGTGTTTTTATTTTCAATTACATTTCTTAGTTAAGGCGACTAATGACAAAGTTCAAATTCGATGTCGTACGAATTCATTTCACGACGACGTCCGAGTCACGCGCGATAGCATCGTCACGACTAATTTCAGGTTATTAAAAGTATTGGTTTTTCTGGACTCAAAATAGAGGAAGATATGCTCTTTGATGAAAAAATGAAAATTGTGCCAAGCAAATGTGGCCGTGTTGTCGGATCACCTGGTCAGTTTTATATTTCATAACAGTTTAAATTTTGTATTTTGTAGCTTAATTTAAATTTTGATTTTGGGGCATTCTGAGTCAAATCAACACAACATCTGACATCACCATATTGGTTTTTGCTGAAATTTGTTAAATTAGATGAGTATGTTAAGAAAATAAAATTTTAGATTTTTTTGGTCCATCGGTATCAGAAATATGGGTCCTTCAACTTTGACCAAATGCCAACACCAGAGATGGCTGAGAGTTGAGAGTTTGTAAGTTTAGTTCTAGAAAACCAGGAAGGATAATATATATTTCAAAGTATTTGAAGGCTCTATTTGGACAACTTACTTAAAATATTTTATTTTCAATATTTAAAAAGATATTATCGATTAAACTCTTTAAAACCAGCTTAAGGTAAGTTTGTACAAAAATTATTTATGATTCATTTTTTTATGTATTCAGAACATTATAAACATAATCCTAAATTCAGAATGGGCACTCCTGTAACTCCTATAGCTTTTATGTTTTTTATTGCTTATAAGTTGCAAATTTGCTAATCATTTCAGGTAATAGTTAATAAATTTATGTCACCCTTCATATTTGTTGAACCAAAATTATAAAACATTAGACAACTTTTTAAAAACATTTTTAAATAGAAAAATAATTTTGCAATCTATAACTTATAATAATCTCAAAGAAAATTATAAAATCTATTTAAACATGATTTCCTTAGTTGGTAGCATTGGTTGCATCAGTCATTTCGTGGGTCTCGAGCTTATAAGTCATTGTAGGTTGAAGATCTTCTGTTAATATATTATGACTTGATATTATTAGCACATCAGCAGGATGAGGTTAGTGTTTTAGAACGATCGAACCAGCCCCTGTGTCGAAGAAAATTCACTTCGACCTCTTTGAGCTCCAAAAAAGTTTACACGACACATGCAAGCCACCGATGACCGTCGTATTTAGCCGTCATGTATTCTTTGATTTTTCCTTTAATATTCATGAAATGGTTCAATAATCACTGATGGAAATACATAGAAATACATCCTATTCTTGATTCACTGCTATTTGAAAACTCTTTCATTTTTACATTTTTCTAATTTTTACTGAATCATTCGATGTCGCCCAAATTTAGTGAAATTTATGAGTTCCAGCTGCAGTACCAGAAATGCATTGTACATTGAAATCTACTGGCAAAAGAGCTACTTCATGTTCATATTCCTCTGTGGTACAGAACTGGAATTTGATAGAGGGGATGTTTTTCTGGATGAAAATAAATAATTGATGTGGGGTCACAATTTGGTCATTGTGAGGTCTTTACAAGCTGACTCGTGCAGCAGGACGCTTTACAATTCCCTGACCCGTCACGAGGACTTTTGACGTGAGTCGTTGCAAAAACGTTCCATTCTGCAGTCATGCTAAACTATATTTATGCAAATATGTCAGAAATTTGTTTTGGTCATTGTGAGGTCTTTACAAGCTGACTCGTGCAGCAGGACGCTTTACAATTCCCTGACCCGTCACGAGGACTTTTGACGTGAGACGTTGCAAAAACGTTCCATTCTGCAGTCATGCTAAACTATATTTATGCAAATATGTCAGAAATTTGTGCCATGCAATTATAATATTACTAATTTAATTTTTAAACTAATTAACTCAAAGTTACTCAATAATTTATGAGATAATTAGCAAAAATGCAACTTTTAAACAATATAAAAACAATTTACTACATAAAAACTATAGGAGTGCCCATTCTGAATTTAGGATTATGTGTTCTTTATAATGTTCTAAATACATGAAAAATAAATCAATAAATAATTTTTATAGGAACTTAACTTAAGCTGATTTCAAAGGGTTTAATTGACAAAATGTCTTTAAATATTGAAAATAAAATATTCTAAGTAAGTTGCCCAAGTAAAGCCTGCTAAAGTCATGCCAGACAAAAAATAAACTTTATAGAATCTTCCTCAAACATCCTACAGATCTTAATAAACAAGCTTTTATTTCTTTTAGAAATACTTTCAAGAATACTAAATTAGCCATAAAAAAATTTATTATGACAAACGTTTCCTCAAACACAAATCCAATATGCATAAAACTTGGGACTTAATTAAATCTTTAATTGGATATCAATCTAATGTCAAAAACAATTCTTTTTCATTTTTTAATGACAAAGATGATTACTTACTCCAGCGGATATTACCAATGAATTCAATCATCATTTCTCCATTGGAAAAAATATAACAAGCAGTATTCCCATAACCAATGATAACATCTCCACATCATTTCCAAATTTTTCTCAGTTACAATCTATGAGCCTCTTCCCAACTAGCCCCTTGGAGGTCATCAATACTTCTGGTTCTCTTAAAGCATCCCATAGCTGTGGTGTTGATGATGTTGATCCTTGTATAGCACATGAATTTATATCCTTGGTTGCTGACCCTTTGTCTTCTATTTTTAACTCTTCCTTTCGTACTGGCCTCATACCATGTGAACTTAAATCTGCCAAAGTAATTCCCTTATACAAATCTGGTGATCGAGATAACTTTAGTAATTATAGACCAACATCCATTTTACCTTATTTTTCAAAATTCATTGAAAAAATTGTACACGATAAACTTTACGATTACTTTGAAAAATTGTATTTTCTCAACAAACTCCGTTTAACAACTGTGTCAAATTTCAGCAAGATCCAAGATGGTCATATCAGATGTTGTGTTGATTTGACTTGATATAATTTGACTGCACTAAAAATTGTGACATTATGATCAAAATTTATAACAGATTATTTTTCAGGGTTATATTGCAGTGGTTGGATAAAAACTGGGCCAGTAGGAGTGATTGTGAGCACCATGAACAGTGCATTTGAGACTGGGAAATCTGTTGTTGAGGATCTTCAAGCAGGAGTGCTCGAAGAATCCCACGACATTGTCGAGAGAAGAAACGGTTTATTGGAGAAACTAAAACGCAAATGTAAGCATCCGATGTTTGTCAATCTTTTTTTTTATAATCAGAAGCTTCTTATCAGATGTGACCTTTTCCAACTGGAAGAAATTGGATCAAATTGAGGTTGAAAGGGGTCAGGCCATGGGGAAATCAAGACAAAAAGTCCTTGATCGAGATGAAATGTTGAGGTTGATGAGTGATTGACTGAAATTATTTTCATAACTTTTATGTATCTTTGACCATAGTTGTGTGATTGTGCCTTGTGAACTTGTCAGACTATTTTAATAATTATGCTGCTTTTGCATTACTAAGCACATAGTATGATTGACAACATTACTATTAGTGATAATCATTTGGATGGTTATTATCATTACTAGTAATAGTGCGAGTATTAGTATCATGCTGAACAATGATTGATGTGCAATTCAGGTGTTTTTCATTCTGAATTCATGGCAGCCTGAACTCTACCTCAATCTCAGGAATAATATCTAAATAACCTCAGCAATCTACCTCAGGAATAATCGTTACTTTCGAATACGAAATAATCCCTACTCGTGATGCTGATTTGCTCTAAAATCGCAATTGTTTTCGTTACTCAGGTCATTCGTCGCTTATAAGCTGTGAAGGAAGCTTTATTAACATAGCTGCAATAGAATTACCAGGCTAAGAATAACTGTTTAGGCATAATTAAAAGGGAGCTTATGGGTGGTAAGGTTTTTTATTTGAGCCCACTTTTTGCAGTTAATTTGATCCCAAATTAGTGGGTATAACGCTTTGGTCTTGAGTTCTGCGTTAGCGTTATTATTATAATAGGCATTATTTGCTTAGTTGGCCTATAGAGAACTTCCAGCTGAAGTCGGACGTTCTGGTTCACAATCCCACTCTGCTCATCACCTGAATATTTCCTACCTGGTACTCTTCTTTAACCGTTGCGTTGCAGCAACGCAGTGATCACAGTTCAATGCTTTCGTGATTGAGTGAATATCCCCAAGCATCCAATTGTTTAATCCTGTTTCTGGTGAATATAGAATTGAAAATTTCCCTGAAACTATTTTTCCTTTGCAGCCGCTTCCTTTATGTGGGTTAACAGTACAGCGGTTTATTCAGCTTCTGTTTAACTTAAAAATGCAGAGTGGATCCGATCTCAAAGGGATGTGTGAACTTTAGATGAGGAGTTGTGATGTGGAAGAATCGTGTTGCCATATTCAACTTCGAAAGCTGAGCAGAAAAAGTTACCAGACAATTTTTGAGGGGAAAGTCGGTTAAAAGGGGATAATTTTCAGAGTGACGAAGAAACAACCCCAGACTATCGCCTAATCCGAGTATCAAATTGGCCCCCATAAAGCGCGACTTAATAATGGGACGCCATTATGAACTCTCGTTGCTTGTCGTTGCCTGCTACGAAACTACGAAAAGCAAATTTACAAGTTACTTCCGATATCTTTACAAAATAAATATATTCAAACTGCTGCATAACAATAATCACTACAACATATTACTATTTTGTATTTAATATTTTATTAAGTTATTGTTGTACAAAGTGAAAAAAGTGATTCTTAAAGAAATACTTCAGTTTAACCGCATTGATGTATTCGGTGCTTTGAAGATTAAATTTCATCCAAAAATTTGAAAACATTGTTGACCATTTGACCTTCTGTGAAGGAAAGATTGTTAGTTCGATTATTTCTAGAATTGTGAAACACTCACCATATGTTTCGTCGTTATCTGAGTTTATCAGAGTTTTACTCTTGTTGTCTATCGAATTAGTCATTTCGCGACCTTTTAACGGACCTTCCTTCCCAAGATTGGGTAGAACCTAATGCGGGTTATTCTATATATTTGAGGATGAGCTGAGAACGTTTATTTACCCTAACCTGATCTGAAAAAAGAAAAACCATGTTTTGTATTCTGGCCATAGAAACGATTAATCACATTTAGGACGTACTTAGATGTGGAGCAACAATGGTATGTGATCTCTCTGCTTTCAGTGTTGACACCCTGCTCCAGGATATTCCAGGAAGTTCTTGGATAGAATGGCGAATGGCTTCGGGCGATTTTTCGTTTTCTTTATGGTGTTTTGTGATACATGACCTTGCTTCAGGGCTTAAGAAAACATTTTAGTAAAGATTTATTTGTGCTGGAACTAGTAAATTTGTTTGGAAATAACCTAACCTGAAATATACAAAAACAAAAACCACCAGTGATAAGGCAATGGCTAGGAAAACTCCTCCCAACGTGCAACCAACAATTAGTGCCGTACTGTTTTCTACGGTCATTTTATCATCACTCAATCAATGAATGATTATAAAAACTAATTCGAGTTTATTTTGCTTAAAAGAAACGCCTCTGAACCAAGAGGCGGTATTCGTACTCAGATCTGAAAAGGAGGTGAAACAATTGCAAAGCAGAACAATTTCTTAGCCTAAGTTCCAATAGGGCTTCGTTACAACTTGTCAGCCATGAATAACGCTGAATTTTCGGAAAGAATTTCATTAATAAATACTAAAAATATTATGTAATACTGATAATAATACTACCGAAACTTCTTTTTTTTGCTTGTCAGTCCAGGGTAATACAACAATTTAGGAACCGCTTGTAAAATAAATGGTGAAGGCAAACCATAAAACCTTCCTTAGTAATGCAAAATGCAAAAATCTACAGGGTGATTAGAAATATGGAAGATGAAGTGGAACTTCAGCAGGATATCGACAGAATAATAGAATAGTTCAATAAATGGCAGATGAAAGTGAATTTCGGTAAATGATGCCGTTTGAAGACTGATGTCCGACATAGAGAAGTTGTTGAAATAGTTTTGTTAATTGTTCTATGTTGTGTGGTTCTGGGGACGCGGAGTTGGTGAGAAGTTGCAGCGAGTAGCTTGTCGTGGTGAAGTTGTCGATAGAAACTTTGTTGTATAAAGACTGTAGACAAGTTCCTTAATTGCTTAGAGTTGACTGTT
>MPNW01000754.1:12715-36008 GCA_011800805.1 Hirudo medicinalis | reverse complement strand
TGAGGGACGCCGCATGACGAAGAGATTGAAAGAGATGATGTGTCGCCAACCTTGACCCGAAGCACCCTGCCGCTCAGGTAGGACCGCAGCCAGTTTAGCGCGAGTCCACTCAGACCAAAAGAGGCATTAAGTCTCTGGAGAAGTATCTCGTGGTCGTGTCACTATCTCACTTTTAGGATTAAAGAATTTTAAGAGGAAGGCTAGCAATAGTTTGTTTGATCCGCTCGAATGCTACCGTGTGATTTTGTGACCATTGGAATATGGAGTTCTTTTTAAGCAGAGATCTCAGGGGCTCAGTGAAATCAGCCATCTTTGGAATATATTTTCTAATGTACGTAAGCATTCCCATTAACCTTCTTAGGTCTGCTACTGATTGAGGTGCCGGCATATCTCTGCCGCTATTTTCTCTGGATCTGCTGAAACACCTTGATTTGTAACTATGTGGCCCATGTATTTTACTGAGCCAACACAATACTGAATTTTGTCAGTGTTACAACGAACACCATTCCTGAAGGCCTTGCTGAAGACTTCACTCAGAATCCTGTCATGTTCAAGTATGTTCTCAGCTGCGACAATCAAGTCGTCAAATATGATATTAACTCCACCAATATTTCCAAAGATTGACATGTTAATTCTCTGAAAGACTTCAGGAGCACTTGAAATCCCAAATGGCATGCGTAACATTCTATATCTACCAAATGGTGTATTAAAAGTGCATATGAGGGAACTTGCTTCATCTAGAGGAACCAGATAAAATCCCTGTGACATATCAATAACGGTGAAAAATTTCTTGCCGTGGAATGAATGTATAACGTCATCAAGTGTTGGGATGTTAAAATGTTCCCGCAAGATGGCTTCATTGAGATCTCGAGGGTCTAAACAAAGACCCATTTTTCTTTTCAACAATTAATAAGGAGTTAACCCATTTCGTTGGGTCTGTCACTGGTGTAATGATATAAAAACCAGCTTGTTCCATTACCACAAATTGCTGCTTTAGTTTATCCTGTAAGGATCCTGTAATACTGTTTGTAAATAAGGGAGTTGAAGAAATCTGAATGTGACAACTATTGTCGATTGTTCGACAATTGCTCTGGATCGACTCGAACATGAGTGCTACTTTCACCATGTTGTCCAGAGAAATATCCGTCTCCCCCATTATCCGCTGCTTGAAAGTTTGGTCCGGATAGTTCAGAACGAGCTTGTCTCGGGTCAATTACCATTATAACAAGGACAAATTTATTTATAAAGCTGGACTAGTAGTAATTGAATTATTAATTTATGAATTTTAATTCGCTGCTGATTCCAAAAGATCACTCGTTTACGAATAAATTGCTAAAATTTTGAGTCAAAGTTTATTTAAAAGTTGACTGCAGATTTTATAATTTTGTGTAAGAATTGTATCAATGTATTGGTTTGTGTGGGATAGTGGTTCGTTAGTTGGCTACATGCTATGCGTCAAGATTTCTTGGCGATTGATTGATTCTGAGAATTCGTGATAGCCTTCGGGAAAACGACGTAAACGTCATCTAGTATAGGATCCTCTTATTCTGCAATTAACTTATGCATTAAAGAATTGAAGAGAAAAAGATATTTGGATGTATTTGACTGGATGGTTTTGGGCCGAGCTGAAAATGAAACAGAAATTGAAGTCGCATGTGTCTCATAGTATATGGGAATGCCTTGCACACATTAGCATTTGGATTATTTCTGTGATAAAGATTATATATTCATTATGCAAAACATCACAAGGTATGGCCATATTTTTTATAAATATATATATTATATATATATATATATATATATATTATAGTATATTACTATCTTTTTGGTAATTTGGGAATGTCTTTCAGTTCTGGAATTGGAAAGAATTGCAAATCATTTCCATGATGGATGGATTATCATTGGTAGAAAGGTGTACAATGTTTCACAGATTGTTTTTCCTGGATATGCTGTTCTAATTATAATGAAAATTGAATTTGCAGCAGGATCAAACTGATTTTGAGTGGATATCTTGGAAGAAAATTGTGTTTGGTAACTTGTGGTTATGGTTTATTTTTCACATATTTATTGCACAGACTTTGAGGAGGCTACATTTGCTTGAGGTAGTGCAGCTTGCTTTGATTACATTCCCATGTTACCCAAGAATAGGATTGTGTTATATTTATAAAAAGATGATTGTTTCAGATGAGGAAATATGTTTTCATCAGTTTTTCAATAGTTTTTCTGATTGGGACCTTGGGACCAGCACTTACATTTTTCTACCTGAGCCAAATTGTTTTTATAGTGTTTGTTGGATACCTGACGAACTCCAACTGGGCAGTTTGGGGCACCTCATTAACCTTTTTACTATTTCTTGTTATACCAGAATTTAAAACTATTTTGGTATGAACTTTTTTTTCATTAAATCCTGCAAAAGGATTAAAGAGATTGCTCTATTCATTTTTAGACAGACTTTGGTTTGTTTTTTGCATGTGGTGATGTTAGCTTTTATTTTCAAGAGTATCTTTTGACAATGGGCCTCCTGAGGTATACAGGAAGTGCCCTTTTTGTTGCTAGTGGTGGGGATTTGTTTCTTAATAGTCACATTGATCATAAAACAAATATTAGAGGGCATTCAAATTGCGACCTCAAAGAAAGCAAGACTCTTTGCTGGCAATGTTCAGACATTCTTTGCTACAACCTCTATTTTCCATTGTCCATCTTTGGTCCATTCATAACATTTGAAGACTTTTATTTTCAGGCAAGTTTTTTGTTGAAAAAGCTTGCCTTCATATTAAGTATTTCTTTTAACAGTTTATCCAGGTGCCTGCAACATATTCAGGGGATGTAATTTATAGAATTCAAAAGGCTGTGATAAAATCTTTCTTTTGGTTCTTGGTTATGGAGACAAGCTCTCACTTCATATATTATTCTGCTCTGATGAACAACCCACGTGTACTCAACTCACTCCCACTGTGGTCACTGGCAGGTGTTGGTTATATGACAGGTCAGATGTTTATGGTCAAGTATTTCATCCTGTGGAATAGTATTTCTGTGGTTACTTTGCTTGACAATATCTCCGTCCCTGCACTTCCGTGTTGTATTTCAAGAGTTTACCTCTATTCGGACATGTGGAAGTGAGACTTAATCATCATCATTGCATCCTCACCATCACCATCATCACTTGGAGTTGAATAAGAGCAGTTAAAATTGTTAAAACACTGCTAAAGTAATTCAAGTCATTCAATATGATTACTTGTAGTTTTACATTATAGAAATTAAATTTTTACTAAATTTATTTTTAATAAATGTCTCTGGGAATTATTGCTTTGCTAACTTAATAGTCAATAAGTATGTGCTTCACTCAATGTCAATGCTCAATAATGTGCAATGGTATTTGATATTTTGCTATAATTTCTTTCAGTCTTTATGCTTATTTATAATTTATTATTTGATATCACAGTTGATTACCAAAGCTAATGATGGTTGGCTGTCTTGTTTTTGTACTGAAAATAAATTGATGAGGGAAATTTATGAAATGAAGTTTTATTTTGCTGCATTAATTACTTAATCTGTACAATAACCTGGTTGGCTTTTTGCTATTTTGTAACTTGTTGACAAGCCAGATAAAGGTCATCTTAATCATCTGCTTTATGAAATATACATTGTTAATGTCCATCTTATGGAGGCTCTTATGTTGTATACCTATCTTTAATGTATTGAATAACAATAATTATTTTGTTCCAGGATGTTTGACAGGGGTCTTTATGAATTTTTAAAGAGGTGTGTCAATGATGGCCTTTCTTTTACAACAACATTGATATACAATTAATACTTGATTTGTGAGCAGATACGTTTACATTCCTATGGGAGGAAGCAGGCAAGGCAGAATGAAACGTCAAGTGGCATCATTGATGTCTTTTGCATTTGTGTTGCTTTGGCATGGTGTAACTAACTCGATAATGGTTTGGGTGGTGGTGAATTTAATGGCCTTGTTCTGTGAGGAGATTTTCTTGATAAATGCCATTATAACACAGGTTCTATTTCAAACTTCTAAGAGCTTGATTTTATGAACTTATCAACAATTCCATGATTGGCAGAAATTAAATGTTTCTCCTGCTTGGGCAAGGAGAATACATTCAATGGTCAGTGTGCCAATACTAGGTTTGTCCACATTTGGAATTTTTGTCTTCTTGGGAAGCCTAGAGTCTGCCTCTATAATATGTTACAGGATTCTGACAGAAGGTGAAACTGTTTTGACTTTATTTCTAAGTTATGTTCTGATTCACTTAGCAATTACCATATTAACAGGATTGCCAATAAATGTACTTTTGCTGTGCATAATAGCATATTGCATGATTGAAACTGGAAAAGATTGTGAAAATTATTTGAATACAAAGGAGTCAGAGAAATCATCTCTTAGGACAGATTGATGAGATCTAATGCCTATTACTTATTTTTAAAAGTCCTTGAATACATTGAGTCAAACATCATCGTCATCATCATCATCATGTCTAGTTAGGTAATTGAGTCTGTGGTGGGTTACATCCAGTGAAACAGATATGACAAAGAATGGATCTGTCAGTTCCTCCAGAAGATCTGAGGAGATGATGGATTCACTTCCGTCTGATGATCCGCACAAATCTGAGATTTCATAGTTTTCATCACTGTAATTCATTGACACATTATCGAAATCTTCATTGTTACATTTCAAGGAAATGTTGAAATCGTGGTCATTGTACTCCCATGAAGTATCATCAGAATCCTTTTCATCGCTCAACTCTTGAAATTGAACTCTTTGAAAAGCCTTTAAATGATATTAGAATGATATTGTGATTATTACAAATTTCCTGTTAATAGTATGTTTAAATTAACTTACAGGTCGTTTGGATTTCCTAGATCTGAAAAATAACTTGAATTCATGGACTACAGCTTGTATGAGCTTCTTCTCTTGAAGGAGTAGTGAATTTTCTTGTCTCACATTTCTGAATGTGTGCAAAACTACTGACACAGCATATGCAAGAAAGAGTGTATTGAATTCAACCAGGAGCATTGTCAAGAAAGGTTGTAATGCATGCCCAAAGTTGGCAATTGTTGATCGGTGAAGGGACATCATAAAAGTGATCATGTAACTGTTGTATTGACTTGGTGGAGGTACCTGGATGGATAAACATCAAGTCATTTGGTGTTTCATATGATTGGTGGATTTAAGTTGGGTAACTACCAGGAAATGACTTATTGCTGTCACCAATGCAAGAATAGACAGATGCAAGAGAAAAGCTTTTGACAACCTTGTTAGTAGTATTGTGAAAGTCTTCAAAAGATAGCTGAATGTACTCAAGTTTTGCAAACCTTCTATGCCCTGGTCAATTATATAATGGTAAATTTATGAATACCATTTAAATTTTATTGAATTTGTTTTGAATGCAAAGTTACCTCTAAAACGAGAATCCAGAAAAATATTGCATTGGTGATGTTCAGTGCTTCTTTGTAGAAATAGGCCTCCTTAAAACTTGTGAATGATTCTTTATTTTTCAAGTAATCATGACATATTTGCTTGTCTCTGATTATAGTATAAATGAAAGATGAGGCTGAAATCCAACACAGTATTATCTTCAAAATGCCATAGAATTTTGTCTTTTTGCTGCTCTGCTTTGACAAGCAGTGGAAAATCAAACAGGTGCTCAGAACTATTTGGAAGACCTTAATTGCAAATTATTAATTTGTCATGGTGGCTTTAAAATGCATTTCTTTGGGAGTCACCAACCGAAGAAATCAATCCTATGAAAGTTCCTTGTGACCCAATATTTGACAGTCGGACGAATTCAAAAGACTTTAGGGAATAGACATAACCTGGAGGCACAAGCAAATTTAAACTGTATTTAAATTTGGAAGAAGTACATTTTTAAAATGAGACGTGATAATGATCCAGGTTAAAAAAGGTGTGTATAACAGATCTTGCAAAGAAACCTGTGCAAGAAAATTCCAGTGCTAAGGTAATTGAGGAAAATATATCATAGCTAGGCGAATAAGCCACAAATTCTTGGAGCACAACTTTTGTCCTGTCAAGAAATTTTAAATGTTAATGTTTTGTCATAAACATTTTGTTTCAACTCACCTTATGTCTACCCAAGCTTTTTCCTTCAAGCTGTTTAATAATTCTTCTGATTGGCTATAGTTTTTTATTAGGACTGAATATCCTTCCATCCCATAATAACCAAATCTACCCCTCAATCTGAGCAGATTTGAGATTCAGATGACTTTTTTTTTTATATATTAGAAGATATTTTAATATACTAAAAGTTTTACTGGAGCTAGCAAGGCTTGCTCCAATCATGCACATTTATGGATATAATGTTTAATAATTATGTGTTAATATGACATGTTGCACAAATATTATTATTATTATAGAAATCAGCACAAATTATTAGCAGGGTGCAAACGCCTCCTTGCCCAACAAAACAAACCAAAAGTAAACTTAAACATTAACTTCTTAGTCTAAACTATAAATTCTGTTGGCAAACAATCTGCCCAAGTTCTTCTTCAAACTTTCAACATCCTGAGTCTAAAATAAGTCCAAGGTCCATAAAAAAGTCATAAACTGGAATTTTGTATTTTGCTCCATCTAGGTCTGATAACTGGTATTTATTTAAGTGGTGTCGTCCCCCTACAAGTATTCATATTCACTTTCATTTGCCATCTGTTAAACCAATCAATTACATTATCCATATCTACCTATAATTTGTTGCAGTCTTCCTCTTCGCTAATAACTCTATATATTTTCGTATCATCCGCAAACAAGAACAAGTTTTCACAGACTGTGTAGATGTCATTGATATATATGAGGAACAACAATGGTCCGAGTACATTGCCTTGAGGGACTCTGCAGGTCATGGGCAACGAGTCTGACAACTCCCCACCAACACTCACCTGGAAGGCCCCGGCCCGACAAATAAGTGCCAATCCACACAACAACCTTGTGATGCAACCCGTATCTCTCCAGCTTGAACAGTAGCTTTTAATGCGAGATCTTATCAAAGGCTTTTTCCAAGTCTGTATAAATTACATCGACCTCATCACCAGCCTCCACTGCACTGGTAAGTGTATCCATGAATCTTAGCATTTGGAGAGTCGTAGAAAGAGATGGTAAAAATCCAAATTGGTTTTGAGCATAAAGATTGTTTCTCGAAAAGTGTGCTATCAGATGGTCCTTAATGATTGATTCAAAAATTTTAAAACAAACCTATGTCAATGGCACAGGTCTATAGTTTGAGACTGCATTTTTCATTCCTTTTTGAACAATGGAACCACACAACTAGATCTCAAGTCTTCCACCACCACCCCTGACCGAATGGATGTGTTTCAAATACCACTTTATTTATTCCCGTGTCTCTTTTAAAATTCTTGGACGAATTCCATCCAGTCCCGGTGATTTGCTGCTGTTGAGAATTCTTTGAATTCGTTGATTCTATTAGTGGCGCCAGATCTGTCTCCAGCATTAGTGTTTCCTCGTCATTAGTTCATGGAGCTCAGGAATTGTGTCATTTGGAATCTGAACTCTTTACACACTCTGTGAGGTACATGTTTTTTGTCAGCTCATTCAATGTATTTTTAAAAATTGACTACGATTCAAGAGCTAAAGAAGGTTCCAAAACATCTGCCAGCTTGTTATCAAGTTTGTTACTTAAACTGATGTAATCTCCTAAATCACAGCAGGGCTTTGTTCTAGCTCTGGCACTGTCTTCACAACCACATCTAACATTGAACGAAACAATAGAGTGTAAAACAACATTTATCCCTCTGTACCCTTCTTTCTGAAAACCATACCACAAAATTTGCCTCCCACATATCTGATATTCTGACAACAAGTGAACGGATTTTGAATGTTTAGGATTAGTCTCATTTAAAAATATCAAATCATGTAGATCCACAAGATCAGGGCGGATCTAGAACACTTTGGCGGGGGGCGCACACTTGAACCTAGACCCCTTAGGGTCACCCCTAAATCGCTTGCTAATGCAAATATCAGCCGGCGGATATTTTATAGCCATTTTGCTTATTATTGTACTTTTGGACCTTTAAAAAATTCAAATTTATTCAAAGTAAAAGTTTTATAAAAAGGCAAGAACGAATAAAAAGAAAAAGAATAAAGAACGCAAGAACAACCGGCAAATTCCGTTGCGAGACCTCAAAACACTTCTTTTGCAACCGCATAGTAAAACCATGGAACTCTTTACCGGCTGATATTGTTAACTCCTCAACCCTAACCCGCTTCAACTCTGCAATTNAATTCCGTTGCGAGACCTCAAAACACTTCTTTTGCAACCGCATAGTAAAACCATGGAACTCTTTACCGGCTGATATTGTTAACTCCTCAACCCTAACCCGCTTCAACTCTGCAATTCGGCAATTAAATTTCAATAAATACCTCAGATTCAAAGAACTTTAGGATGACTTAATTCTTGGGACAATAATTTCTAAGCTTTTTCGTGTGCCTTTTGTTTGTTGCTCGAATGTTTTTGTTTGTTTGTTTGTTTACATTTTCCTTGGTCATGCAAGCGGCTGTAAGCCCTTTGACCTCGTGTAAATAAAAATAAAATAAATAAAATGTGGACCTAATCTACCAAAATTGTCAATTGTCTCTGCTGGTATTTCAATATCTTGATTTATGTTCATAAGAGATAGCCCATTGCTAGCTGTTGTGGATGGTCTGATAGCCGAAATGAATAAAATCATTCTAACGTTTGGATATAAATCATTGCCTGCCCAATGTAGAGAATCTACAAAATTTGATATTGTTCCCACAACATCTTTATCTTCATGCCATTTTACCCTCTTGTGACAAGATGTTGAAACTCTAAAAATTTATTTGATAAAGATTCCACATTAGACAACCAAATTGTTAGTCTTGATCTTCTTGAACTGTAATTATTTATAAATTTGGTCTCCTGTAGGAAACCACATGAAAATCTCCTGGCTGATCCCTGACTCTGAGAACCCACTTACTTACATCTTCTTTTATGCTGATCTCATCCCTCTTCTCCTTTAGCAGTTTGGAACACAGCTCTCTAACCTCCTTGGACAAATAATTAATAATAATAATAATAATAAATAATAGTTAATTTATAATGCGCCATTTGCATAGCGTCAGAGGCAATCATTGTTTAGAATCACTCTTGAGAAGGTTTCTCTCTTTCTCAATTTGAAACTGTTTCCAAAAACTAAATTTTTCAAACCGAGGTTCTTAAACTTTAATAATACTGGTCTTGCTTTTTTGGTCTCCTCAATCTCAAGAATTCCATCTCTTCCTTAAAATCTCTGCTGTTATTTCCAGCAGCAACTTCAATATTTCAACTTTATCTGTGTTTCTTGATTCCCTCTGAGGCAAGTTATATATAGACCATAATATTATTCTTTCTATTCAATCTGTCAGAAGAAACCTCAAATGATGTTTTTGTTGCCTCAACAGATTTTTGCACAGAAACAAGATCAACTTTATCTCTGAACAGGCTCGACCATTCCTTAGTTGCCTGCCTTGAATCCTCTGTAAATGAATCTAGTTTTGACTTTAAATCTGCTATTTCATTTTTTTGCTGTTCAAAAACAGCACATCTTTCTTCGTTCTTTTTAAGATTTTCTCTTATTTCTTTGATGTCGACCTTCAAAGAAACGGGCACATTCAACAATTTCAGAATCTCTTCATTCTCTTTCATGCAACATTCACACAGTTTTAAGCCGCACAATCCGTCTTCTTCGCTTTTCTTGTCACTGCAACCATCTTTTTTCTTTGACATCGGCATGTTGTCAAAATCCACAACATCAATACAATGTTTAAATATATATTGAACTATTCAGCAAAAAACTCTTACGCTAATAGAATAAAGCAAGAAATATAGAAATTTTCGGAGCCGTAATGCACTCGTAACCCACTTGAAAGAAAGTTGATTTTCGTTGAAGATCCACGGTCCAATGCCTCGACCTGTAGAATTAGAAAGCACCCATCCTGGATTATATACCATCTTGTCTTGAAGCCATTGAGGATTGCACAGACACATTTTGCTATTCCCATGAATCTCATGGGTAATACAATCAACTACAAAATGCATTTAAGAGCAAATTCATTTTGACAACAAAACATAATTTGGATTTTCTGGATATGTGATATTTGGGGAAAAACATCAATTTCAACTCCTTTTGGTGTCCTGTTGAGTTGGCTCATTTCATCCATTTGCACCATGTACCAATGACAAACATTTCCAAAATGAACCTGTGCACTAGGGTGCCACTCAAAATTAATTTTATTAAATTTCATGTGCTCACCCCCAAATATGTTAATAATATAAAAAAAAAGAAAGTCTTGCAAAATTTTGATGTATTCTATTAATATTTACTGGTAGCTCAACAAAGACAAAGCTTTATACAATTAGTAGTTTACCAACAATTACTTAAAAAATAATCAGTGGTTCACTTTAATGCAGTTAAAGACAATAGTTTAAGTAAAAGACTTAAAATGTCATGATGTCTACCATTTGTCTGGTATGTCTGCAAATATGGTGTTTGTGTTCCTTGTTGCTGCAACACTAAGGTGGACTTGTTAGGATTTGGAAAGTCATGGCGATGTTTCTCTATCACCTGCAACAAGAACTTTTTCTGTTCCTCTTGAATTCTTAAAGCCCCATTGAACTCTTTAATTAAAGCCACTCCCCTCGGCTACATCGTTGATGACTTTCAAACGTCTCAGTTTCCGTTGACCAACAATGTAGTCATTGTCATTGTCCCACATATCAGGACTGATGGTCAGGAAATGTTGTTGTGTATCCAACGCTGTGAAAAGCAGCCTATGTTGCGATGTAAAGTCAGACTTCGCTTCTGTGGCAGTATAACCTTCAGGCAATGTATTGAGGATGATCTCTTTTTATGGGTCCATCCATATATGACGTCCACACGAAAACTGGATTTTTGTACTCTGCTAATCCCCCCGTCCATAAGTGTTGTGGGTGCACAATGTAGGAGCTATGCTATGCTAATGTAGGAGCTAGGAGCGGCAACTTCCCTTTTGTTCGTTCTAGTCCTAGTTGTGTGGATTCGTTGGCGAATAAAGTAGTTTGTAGTGTCTTGGTGTAATCGACTAACTGCGAGTTACAACAATAAGCATCCGCTTTGTTCTGACCCCCTGCCCCCCTCTCCGTGTGGGCGACATATATGGATGGACCCTATCTTGTCAACTGCTACAACCATGGCTGACTTCATCCCAGGTGACACATCTGAGTCAAAGAATGTTAAACTGAGTAGGACTTCACCTAAGTCCCAAAGTGTCCAGATAATGACTTAATTGCAGCATTAGCTTCGTTTGTTTTCTTGTAGCTTTCTAAATCACTGAGTAGCAATCTAATTCATTCTGTGGAACAGATGAAGCACATGGAGATGTAAACCAGGTCTTCAGGTAGACCTTCATTACAAAAGTGGTGAAGTGGCTGAGAGATGACAGTGCAATTAGTCGGAGTTGGGAGTGAAACATATAAATTTTAAGGCTATGAAACAGTTTTTCCATCCATGTTGGATGTTCAGGCATACTCCGGGAGCCCAAATGTGGGCTCCGCTCAGAGAAATAACAGCAACAACTGAAGAAGCTCACAATAATTGTCTCTGGGCTGAAAATGTTAGTTTGTCTAGTTTGTCTCCGTTAGTTGATGCTGAATGAAGTGAATAAGGTCATCCCTAACTGGCATGAGGGCAGATGCAATCTAGATGAAATCTACATCCAGACCAATTTCACAGCTAGTCTAGCCAATTGGACTCAAATATTCATTAAATCTCTGAAACAAGCTTATATTTGGTCCACTAGATGGCCCCATCAGTGTTTTAAACACCTTTGCAACAATTAGTCCCATTATGTGATGCCTACATGCCAAGCTGATCAAATCTCTTCCAAGATTTTTTTCCAGAAGTACACATGCATTGGCTTGAGCTCCTAACTATCTGTTTCTAACTGTAGTATCAAAACTCATGAACTTAATATGGTCATCAAGGTTCCATTCTTGAATGAGATTAAAAGTGCACTCGCTTCTGCTTGCCTGGCTCCATTTATCAATGTTTGTACCCCAACGATTTCATTGTTCCATTTCCTGATATCAGCACAACAAGGCGATCAACTTGCTTTTTGAAATTAAAGCATTTTGCCATCCCAGTGCACTGTTAATGCACAAGCTTGATCAAAGGATGCTCGAATCTTTTTGGCTGCTATTCATGATGATTACGTCAGCTCCTTCCGACTGTTTCCTTACTGTAGCAAAGATGCACATTGCATTCCTGTCACATTACTTACATTCTCGCTTTGGGCAAATCCACTGCGAGGCTGCCTCTGCAGCCCTAGACATATTTACAGGAATTTCGATCTTGCTTTGTTTGGTCAGACCGATTTCTCTCAGAAATGTGTAGGTGGACCAGCTGACCAGACCTCTTGCACCCACTTCGATGGCAAAGAACCACACTTTGTACCCTCTCTGCTTCAGATCCATTATCAGGTCCAGGTACTTGTCCTCTTTCTGGATTAGCCCCATCCTGTCTTCCCAGGGAACCATAAGCTTCACCAAAATGAACATGTCTGCTCTTGTTGATGACAATATTGCATCCACTCTCATGTCGCTTTCTGCCAGCACCTGGGGATAATGCCTCAACATTGGCCAATCATTGGTGTTCTTGAGGAAATGTTTCCTCTTGGCTCTGCATCTGTTCCTTGCAAATTGAGAAGCACCTTCACATAAAAAATAAACTACTCTCTGATGAACCTATTCCTGGTTTATTAGCATTGGTGCTAGAATAGGTAGCCTTTATAGACTTGGTTACAGCCAGCAGGACCTGATTGTGATGCCATGTGAAGCAGCCATGAGTCAAGGTATTAGTAGCCATAATTTGTCCTCTTTCTTCTTCTGTAAAACCTGCTTTCTTGCCCATGATGAAGTGAATGTAAAAGAAAGTTCTGAAGTTCTGACCCCTTTGTATAGCTTTCTTAATGAAAATTTAATGTTTGATTTTTCCAACAAGACCTTTATATTGATGAAATGAGCCTAAAATGGAAGTGGTCTTAATAATATTTTCAGGCCAAAAAACTGATCATTTGCATAATTTGCAAGAACCATTGACCCACATGAAAGAAAATTTTAAAAGATGCTTATAAATGGCGATTTATTTAATTGTTGAAAATTTCAGCAAGATATGTTAATTAATATGGAAGTTATCCATAAAAATGTGTATGTCCTAATAATATTTCTAGCACTGTAGTAGAACAATGAGTACTTGTACTTGTATCTTGAATTTGAGCCTTAGTACCTGGTCCCATGTCTGATGTTTATCAATAGCAGGCATAGAAGAATGTTAGATTGTGTTTATTGTTATTACTTTAGGTATTATAAATTTTGACAAATTAAGTGTATAATAATTCAAAAAAATGTTCTTCCTTTGCAATCAAGAGCATCTTACTGGAAGTGCTTCTTATTTGGCGGAGTTGAACAGGTTGATTTAGAATAAACTGTCCTTCTCCTAGGAGAGAAAATACCTGCTTCATGGTTGTGTTTATCCAAGCCCATATATTTTCATGTCTGAAATTAATGTCTGCTTAAGTTTGAATGCAAATATATTGAAACAATCATCCTTAATTGCAAATGTTTCACTTAAAATTGTTTGCTGGAATTTCACACAAAAACCTTTCTGAAACTTGTACACTTGCAGGCCCATAACTGAGCTTGAAATCAAAGTGTTTCTCCATGGCTGATCTGAGTTCCAAGCGCTCATTGTTATTGACAGTCGAAATCAGGAAAATACCGACATTCAGTGTCAAGATCAATTGGAGTGCAAATGTCTTTAGGTTGTGCTTTAAATATTTTCTTCTCTCATGTCTATTTTTAGCTTGTGATAAGGAAAACCCACCTAGTGGTCTAATTTTAGATGTCTGGAAATAAGAGCATCAATAATTTTATGTTCATCATTCTCTGAGCAATTAAAAACCAACCGTTTCATTAAACAATGGAATGACCCAAAACACTAATGGGATATTGATTATAAATGTGATTTATTTTGAATGTGATAAGGAAGGATTTAATCCACAAAGGACATTAATGCATAGTTTTAGGAGGGAGCTGCCTAATTGTTGGTCGATTAGAATATCGACAACGTTATTTATTATATTAAATTAGTTATTATTTTGCTACCTAAGAATTTCACCAATATACATATTAACCTGAATGAGTTGTTTGATGTTGAAATGTTGATATTTGTGAGGCTCAAACATCAATTCTGGAAGATTTTTAAAAGTTGCATTCACTACTGCTGAGATGCACATCTGAAAGATTATCAAAGTTCTTCATAAGGCTGATTTATTAAGTTTACTTTTTATCTTCAATTAAAGTCTTAAATTCATTACTGTATTATTTACACTTTATTTATTGATTAAATTTACTTCATCTTTCCAAGCTTAATTACTTTTATCCGCACCTCTGATGCTATGCATAAGCACATTACAAATTAATAATAATAATAATAATAATCAATAATAAATAATATTATTTAAAAAATAACATTATTTATACTATATAATTATTTATATATATATATTAATATTATATATAATAATATTTTAGCTTTTGAGGAAATAAGAGGGCCCATTCAGGTTGACCATCATAGAATCAGATGGATGCAACTTTGAGAGATGGTCCACAGCAAGTGCAGCAGCCAAAGCAGCCATGATAATTCAAGAGAGAAGGAGACAGATGGAAATGGAAAGAATTGCTCTGGCAGTGCAACAGAGCCAGCAACATGGGATGAGGTCTTCCAAAGATCTGTCACATGGAAAGACATTCGGCAAATGTCAGCCTCTCCTTTTGGCATTCATGATCAGGTCGGTTTATGATGTACTCCCTTCTCAGACCATTTTGTAGAAATGGGGGATAATCCAAGACGCCAGCTGCAAACTTTGTGGATCTTCCCAGTCACTCCGGCACGTGCTCTCATCATGCACCTGGACCCTTGCCCATGGAAGCTACACATGGTGACACAATCAGGTCTTGCAGGTCGTGCTCGAGGCAGAAAAATGGCATGCTCCCAGGCAAATAATAATAATAATAATAATAATAGTTAATTTATAATGCGCCATTTGCATAGCGTCAGAGGCGCCTTGTGTCTTCGTTAGCTACATGTTGGTGTCCTGAAGAGGTGGGTTTTCAGGTGACTTTTGANGACCGGCGGATCAATCTTGACTTGACCTGACTAAACTTCACTAATCCATGAAGCAACGAAGAACACAAAAAACACGTAGTGCGATTTTCGCCAGCGAGCGAAATACGACACCGACGCAACGTAAACGACACCGACGCAACGTAAACAAAACTAATGCAAATGCCCGTGAAACTGCATCAGCACAAAGAATATACTTCTTAAGGGAGGGCTTGTCACAACACCGCAAGGAAATGAACGAGAACCAAAGAAGGGACTTGCTTTCTAAAGCCAAAGATTGGGAAGTCACAGCAGACCTGCAAGGAGAAAGGCACTGCCACAAGGTGCTACAAGAGAGCGGCGAGCGGTCAGAATTAGTGTTGGCGTCAACAGCAACAGACTCCTTCATCCTGGTTGAATTGACGGTCCCATGGGAAGATAGGATGGATCTCAGCAATGCTTTGAAGAGCACTTGGATATTGCAATGGATCTTGAGGCAAGAGGGTATGGTGCCCATATGTTCGCCATCAAAGTTGTTGTGAGATGCGGCCCAACCTCTAAAAGCATAAGGATTCAAGGCCGAAATGTTCATCAATAGGTCAATCCTCTGAAGATCCCTGTCAGAAGGCTCCATCAAGAGTTTCAAAATATATTAATAATGCTATAACCAAGGAACTAAAACAATTAAGTTTATATTTAATTAATTTCGTTATATTATATTCACTACCTTTTTGCTCCATGGCATCGATATATACATCACACAAGATCACACAATATCTCACAGAATCTCAGAGCCAACTTGGAAATGATTGAGACCCACAAAAATACTGGACATTGAAGAACATTCCTATTTAGCAAATAATCACGCAACTGATCGTTACGCAATAACTGGCAACAGGATTATTACATAAGCGTGGTATTTACAGGTAATACCACTCACTTGTTAACTGAATATTTGCTGAATAAATCCAACAATAAATGGGCATAAATTAAGCCCTGTCGTTTATTGCAATATAACTATTATTATAATATATTGCCAAACATTATAATAATAATAATTAATATACTATATTATAATTACACTATAATTACTTAATATACTACATATTACTAATTAATATATTATTACAGTATATTATTATTATAGTATACATATTATAATTTATTAATTATTATTATTAAAATATTATTTCATCTGAAAACGACTAGCCTGAATGGTGTCATACAGAAATAAAATGAGGATTTCTCCTGCTGTTGACATATAGAACCATCTCATTGAAAATTCATTAGATAACTCTTTTCCAAATATTACTGTTGCAAACAAGCATGGAAGTATTGCAAGTACCATTATCAAAATCATTCTATTGCATTGCTTTGTAGCTTCCAAATTAAAAGTTTCTGGGAATGGTTTAGAAGTTCGTAAAATATTAAGAACCGTTATTTTAATTACTATCGATATAATGAATATGTAAACTAATTACTAATAACAATGAGTTTTAAAGACATCTTACGCAATTTAAAGACCATTGCTCCACTCATTAAAGTAATTCTTCCACCAGAGAAGACAAGAACATGACTTTCATAGTGTTTTCTTTCTTGCCGAGAAATATTTTGCACTTGCTGATAATAGTAACATTAACTCAATAAACATTTTGTGAGTAGTAATGTAAAAAAAACATTATTCTTTTAAACATGGAAATAGATTGCATTTCATGAAGAAAATAAAAAATTTGATTAAATTTATGGAATGACTTTATGTTGCTAATTTGGAGTGGTATGGACTATTTAACAATACCTGAGACTGAAGGAATTACTTGCCATATAAAATGTATTTACATGTTTCAGCTTCTAATTGTGTTAATTATTATAGATGGATTTTTAAACCATTTATTTATAGGATTGAGTAGAGTAGTTAGTAATCAATTTAATTTAACTCGACCAATAACGGTAAAATGGTATTTAATAAATAACGTTTAAATTAAACATAACTGATAATTGTCAGATTCCAAAATAAATAATACAAAAAATAATTGTATAATTTCACATTAAATCTCAAATGTTTAACATGAGACTTGCAAACGGGGCCACCGACAGAGGTTCCGGGCCACTATGTTATGTCAATTTGGTAATGGAAAAGCAACAAATGGGTTTTAAAACCCAGGCAGGCCCCTGGGCACTTGCTCCCGCTTCTTGGTGGCCTTACTTGCAAAATATACAACATGCATAACACTTGCCAAGTCAAGAAATTTTTCTGTCACATGCCTTTTGCAAATCAATTCTTCACAATTACCATTTTCAACGTTTAAATTTAATCTATCATTGATCTGCAAGTTTGTTTGTAAATGATATTCATAATATTTATTTTTTCTATTGTTCAATAAAAAGTAAAAAGTAATTCTGAAAACCTACTTTTGAGTTGATCATTCTGAAAATTTCATTAAGGATGAATGTGATGCACCATACTGCCAGAGATAAGGATAAGCAAGCCAATATGTCTCTATGAATAATTTGCTTGAACTCTTTGTATTTGTAATTGGATTCTGAGGCACAATATCTGTAATAGAATGCAGAAGAGCAGCATATGAGGCAGAGTGAGGAAAATGCAATCATGAATCGCATCAAGTGGCTTAGTGGGCTGAAAGGCGAAAGGTGCAGAATTGAGAAAAAGATATGTTGATTTCTCATCTTGTGATACAATTCAACAGCTATCTTGGACAGAAACATTGGTTTTTCTAAAATGGTTAAATGCTCAACTTGCACTAGATAGATTTAGAAAAGACATGCAATTGAGATAATAAATTCTTCAAAAGCAAAATGAGTTTCCAGACCTAGAGGAGAAAAGGATTTGCACAGAGTCTTTTCTATAGATAAGTGATACTTGCAGTTAAAGTGATAGGTTTTATCCACTTTAAGATCTTTTATATAAATCCAAAATATTTTCCATGATGGATGAACTCCTGAATTGTCATGCCAAACTTCAATGGATTTAATGTTTCCAAGATATTTCTTTGTGGCCACTAAAAATGTTGCTTGAGTGTGTTTTCTGAACATATCAGGAATGTTAATATGAATCTTGTCTGAATTGTCCAGTTCTCCATGAATTTGCAAACCAATGTTAGATGTGGTGCCTGACAAAATCACAGACAATTCAACTCAAAAGATTATCGAGCAAAGCTTTCACAAACATCTACTAAACCAGATCCCGTTAAAACAGTGAGCAGATATGCGCTCTCCTCATAATGGCCGAACAAACTGATATCACGAGCTTGACTGTTTTTATCCAATTGATGAGACAGAATGGAGCCAATGATTAACAAGATTCCAACACCAGATATTGTAATGAGTACTAGCAAATTAACTTTTTTTGGGGAAGGCTTTTGATTAAATGCACTTAAATGAAAATTATGTTTGGAAGAATAATTACTCTACAATCATTTTCTGAATACCTTCAAAATTGTGACTAAAAACGTTGTCCTGAATGGTACTTTGGCAACCCGGACTGCAGAGCACTTCTCGCAAGTACAAGTAACATGAGTTTCGTTGGCACCATATACTTCGCACGTGTAGCCGTCCGAAGTGCAATGGACTGAGTTTAAGATTATGTTTAGTTTTACTTCTGATGAGTTGTCATTATTTTGAATAATCATTCTCACAGAACTAATTTTCATTTTTTTAATTTCCCTGAAACATATGTAATGTCTAAACATGATTAACGTCGGTTGGCAATACTGGAATTGATGAAATAAATTAACTTACCGGGAAGTTATCGATTTAAATATTGAATATTCTTTTGTGAGTGTTATCTCCCAAAAATGTTCATACACGATGCTGCTCATATTTGACATTTCACTCCAAGTAATAAGAAGAGTGATAGGAGGTGATGCCCCTTTCTCAAGAGACAACATCACATTTATTACTACTGAGTAGCTTATTGAAGAAGGCAATGCAATAACAATAAGTAATTCTTGTCCTGCCATCACTGAATGGCAAAAAGTAGATGTGTTTTCAAATTCTATATGATTTTTTTCATCCAATTCTCGTAAACTTGAAAACGTTTTTTTTGAAGGCTGAGTTACTACAGTCAGGTTGAAAGGTATTTTGGGAAGAACATCATCTCCAGTGCAATATTCAAAGAAAGAATAGAACAGAAATACTGATGCTTCCTCTCCATGGATGTTCGTCTTGTTCCACTTGAAGACCACAAAACCATGCACTAACTCAAACGGACTCATTTGCTGCCATCGATCAACATCAAAACAGACCACAAAATCAGGATGAGACCTACTCGACGCTACGTGATGGCTCATGGATCGTTTGCCATGCACAATAATGTCTCCAAATTGAGAAAATATTTCTCTTTCTCCGGTGAGCCTTTTTTGCAGGATGTTGCTTGTGATATGCACAGAAATATCTTCGAGCTCCTTCAACATATTGGTGTAATTGTTCAAGTTATACGAAAAATTGCCTTTGCTGAAAATGTGGTGGAGAATGTTATTCCACATGTTTTCACAAGCAGAATAAAGGTAATTTGGAACCATTTCACTGCCATCTAAAATCAAGGACATGAAGCTATTGCCTTTAACTACTAAATTTCCTAAAATTTTGACAATCATATCTGCACTGTGTGTATTATTTGGAAACTGCAGATAACATTCCTGTAAAAGGATCGTTAGCATTACTTGAAGTAATTTTATCAAATCATTTATCATAAACCCACAGTGAGCAGTTTAACTGCATGAGCCAATTGTTGAACATCGACTAGTGTTTCAAGTACCATATAATCATTCAAGAATTCTAAAATATTTCTTCTGGAATCTGTTTGTGTCTGGGTGTCATCATTTTTTAGAGTTGCAGGAGATATCTTGCACTTAGTATTTAACAAAAATAAAAAGGCAAATATATTTGGAAGAGTTTCCTTGAAGTTGTTAGTTCTTCTTGTTAAGGCCAAATGTTCGTTGAGGAATCCAAGAAAATAATCATCTGTCTGTCGATTTGCTATTGCAATAAATTTCCTGTAATTCCAAAAAAATCAAAGTTTTAAGGATTATGCTGTCAACATGCAAACAAAACACATTCTCAAATTTCATACTTCTCAAAAATGACTCTGGAAGAGCCATATTTATCAATTACAAAAACTTTTATTATCAGATTCTCCACATCTCCACTTAGAGGGGCAACATAAAAACTGAGATTGCCATTCGGGCCCTCCTGAGCCAAGTAGGTCATGTATGGATAGGAATTTTGGATGACAATGGCCCTGTAAGCGGCAAATGTGTAATCTGTTCCAACATGTCCTGAGCATGATACTCTGAGAATGTCAGCCAAGGCAACAATTAATTTTGATGGAAACTCAGGTGAGCAAAATTTTTTAACTGGCAAAGCCAATGAACTCAGAGTCATGCTTGCAAATCCGATTAAATTATTATTTTTTATAATCTGTAATTTGAAGGTATACAGAAACATTTGATGAAATACAAATTTTGAAATGACCAGATTCTGACTGTGACCCCCAGTTGTGCTTATTCCATCTAGATGGAGCACATGTGAATCATTCTTCAAAACTGTCCAATTATAAGAAATATGCCCATCACACAGAAGCCCATGACATCTTCCAGAGAGCCTAAAACATGGAAGTAACTCAATTGATACAGACCAGAATCTTTGCATGATATGCAGTCAATAGATGCCTGCAACACTCCAAACATCTTTGTATGAAGCTGGATGAAAAACAGCATGTTCAAGTCGATGATTAATTATGAAAAATTTACTTATTCTAACTATTTGCTGTGCTGGCAATGAAGATAAAATAGAGTTTCTAGATTTGACCCACAAAAAAATATTATATTCTTTATCAGGCTTTAGGCAATTTGGAGGAAGGATAGTAATGGGACTCTCTGCTATAATTTCAAAGCAGGAAAACAAACCCTTTAATATAAAGATTTAGTTTAGATTTAGTGCATCAAACATTAATACTTCTACTGGTTTTACCTCTTGGCATGACCAGTGGTAGACCAATCCCTGATTTTCTAAACAGGATTTATCAGGATTGAATGAATTACTGGCATCCAAAACAATTTCATTGAAAACTGAGATAATCTTTTCATCTCCACCTGAAATTATGGCTTTTGGAGTCGATGATATTACTGTTAATTCTATAATCAATTCGTTGAGATCACCAGTGTCGCTATAAGTGGATGTAAACCTTAAATATACAAACCGCACATGTTAACAAAATAAATTCACGAAAAGCTTCTTGAAGGTTTTAGCCATCAGTTAAATCACCTTAAGACATATTTCCCCAAAGGAAGTATCCTTGGTTTTAAATGTAATGTGCTTGTGTTCGAAATGACCTCATCGAGAAAGTTGTGTTTGTTGTGGGGCAACCGGGACAACCTCATGTCTTTAATCTCCCATTTGTGCACGGTAGGATGCAGATGACAACTTTCCACTGCAACAGCCAAATGAAGCGTAGAAGACCTTGAAGAATTTGAATGATTTAAATGAATAAATATTTAATTTAATATAAAATACTAATTTTTTCACGTAATTTACTTGAAATGTTTAGTGCACCAACCTCGTCATGGTAATATTACCTGGGCCAATCAAAGTCAATTCTGGAGGTACACATGGTAAAACAGTGACGGTTTTGTTACCAGAGACATCTATTGTTTTTGAGAATGCAGAGACAGTGTAAGTACCACTTTTATAAAACGATATTTTCATTCTATTTTTTGTAAATTCTACAAATTCATAAGATTTCGGAAAAACCGTCCATTCCACATCGACATAACTAACACTCCATAACAGAGCGAGAAAGGTAACTGTTTGGTTTATGTAAATATTGCCATTAAACTGCAGCAAATAAACTGAAATTGTGGGACTAGCATATACATAATCCGAAACACTCATAATGCAAACATTAGAAACAAAACTTCGTATTCCGTCAGGATTTATGAGAACCACGTTTTGGTGTTAAAATACCGAGAAATTAAATAGATATGTAAAAGTCTTTCAATAATCGCTAATGGTATCTAGACTGCCGGTAAATTTCAGACACTTCAGAATTGAAATTAGATAAGACAAGGCTCAAGTAACAATACCTTCTTGTTTCAATCTTTTAAAAATATCAAGATTTATCAACATATCAAGATAACATTTCAAGTATTTTCAAATTAAACAAATAGTGGAATTACAAGTAAATTCTATAATACATCTAATTTATCCGTATTATATAACAGGACTTTTTTCCGTTTCGAATCTTCTTCTAAAGACGATCGTCTCATACATAAGCGGTCTCGTCGAGTATTTAGATCGTCTACGGCCATATCAACGTTGAAAACACCGGTTCTCGTCCGATCACCGAAGNTTGTTAATGCGGCTCATTCAATCAGCCTTTCAACTCCACTAGTTGTTAGGATTGAAGGTTTGTTCCATTGACTGTTATGATGAAAAGATCTGATATTGTTTTAACATTTGTTGCTGTTTAATGTTCACAAGTTATGATGTTGCTATAAGTCGTTTGAAAACATTGTTGTTGATTTGTCTGAGCTATTCTCTATGATTCCTTTCATAATGTGACTTATTCATGTTTGAGTGCAATTAAAAGCAATTGATCATTCATTTGATAAAAATATGTTCAAGTAATGCTATTTAGTTACAATATCCTGGAAATATCATCACAAGTCATCAAAAACTTTCTTGTTTCAGGAACAAATGTTGAAGAAGCTCGACAAATATTGAAAGAGAGTGGTCTAAAAATTACAAATGCTGTAGACCTTGATGATGCTGCCCTGAAATCTGTTGCATGTCTTGTCCAATCAAGTGCCAGAGCACATCAATAAAGCCTTTGAAACTGTATTGTTTGATATTTTAAATGAATTAGGTTTTTTAAAGAAATATAGAGACGTTCTTCCAATTCAACTGGAATTGTATATGCTTATTTGATATTTCACATTTGTGACTGTAAGGACTGAAAGGTAATGTAGCCATGGAGGGTTACATGATTGTTAATAATGTCGGTTGACCTTTCGAGATATCAAAACCAATAACAACTTTGTGCATATTTATATGATTGAGATTTCATTTTAATGAGTTGTATAATGACTGT
>MPNW01000753.1:45000-47653 GCA_011800805.1 Hirudo medicinalis | reverse complement strand
CCACCCATCCATCTATCTTACTATTCATCCACCCAGCCAGACCATCCACCCTACCATCTTTGCACTCATCCATCTATCCACACCATCCACCCTTCTATCCGTCCAAACCATCCACCCATCCATCCATCCAAACCATCCTCCCTTCCATCTATCCAAACCATCCACCCTTCCATCCATCCAAACCATCCACCCTTCCATCCATCCAAACCATCCACCTATCCATAAATCTTTCCAACCAAGCCATCTACCCATCCACCCACCCATCCATCATCGACAGTTCGGCACTCTTCCGACCTCAATGCATTGTTACGTAACTCCCGGAAATTCCCAGTTCTATTTATGGAAACACGATGAAAAGGAAGCAATGATAACCTCTTTTTACTGAAACCTTTTTGCTTTGTCTTTCCGGGAACTGTAAGAACGATTGGATCTGAGTTATCATCATCTTCATCTTCATCGTCATCGTCATCGACGTCATCATCATCATCATCGTCATCGTCATCATTATCATCATCGCCGCCGTCATCATCATTATCATTGTTATTATTATTATTATTATTATTATTATTATCATCATCATTATTATTACTATTATTATTATCATTATTATTATTATTATTATTATCATTATTATTAATATCAGTATTATTATTATCATCATTATTATTATTATTATTATTATTATTATTATTATTATTATTATCATTATTATTATTATTATTATCACCATCATTATCATTACTATAAAAACGGCCCCACAAAAATCATCTACGATGTTCGCGCTGATATTCGTTTGCAATGGAAACATGCTAACGACTCTTTTATGCCTTCTTTATCGCTGCCATGAGGGGTTACATAAACACAAACACACGAAAAAAAACTCTCACACACGAAATTACCCCCATACAAACCACCCACCGTTCCACCAGCCCTTCCACCCATCCTTCCACCAGCCCTTCCAACCACCCAAGGGATGCCCCCACCGTCCACGAACAGGGGTGCCAAACGGCCGTGCCTATCCAAGCGAATACCCATGAACATATATTACCCACCCGATCGTGCATCTATCCACACATCCATGCGATCCACCCACTTGTGCTCCCCACTCTTCACATCAGTCGAGCATCACTATCGTCGTCGTCGTCGTCGTCGTCATTATCATCATCGTCATCGTCGTCGTCGTCGTCGTCATCGTCATCATCATCATCATCAATGTCGTCGTCGTCGTCGTCATAGTCAAAAATCATCGGCATCAACCAGCTCGTGGTGACGGCTCCCCACCCAGATCCACCCACTCATCAGTCGTAAGAGTTTCGCTTTGATGGTGGCTTCATGTTTGTTCTCGTGGAAACCTTTTTGTTGCAGGCGTTCCAGGTTGTTGTTGTTTTTTGTTTTGTTTTGTATGCTGGTTTGTCTTTGTATTCCTCGATGTGTTCGCTTGTATCTCTTGGTATGCATGGATGTTCGTTTGGATGTATGTGTAAGTATGAATGTAAGTATCTATTGCTTTTCATGTTTGCCTCGCTTCCTTCTTTGTGGTGCTTGTTGCCCACGACAGGGTTGCACTGGCAGTCAGGATGGTCAGTCATAATATCTATGATGGCTAAAACGTAGAACAATATTACAACAATAATAATGATAATAATAAAAATTAAAAACAATAACTATAATAACATCAACAACAACAACAACAACAACAATAACAATATTAATAATAATAATATTATTATTATTATAATTAATTATTATTATAATTAATTATTATTATAATTAATTATTATTATTATTCATATTTTTATTGGTTATTATTATTTATATTATTATTGTTATTATTATAATTAATATTATAATTATTATAATTATTATAATTAATAATAATATTTAATTATAATAATCAATAATAATAATATTATTAATATAATTAATATAATTAATATAAATAATAATAACCAATAAAAATATGAATAATAATAATGGCACGGGTTCTTCGGTGCCAAGCAATAATTCATCATGGAAAGTGATGTCGGCTGTTACTATGTCGTTGACGTAGTTTGAAGATGTGGTGACTGATGGGTGTAGTCATTGCCATCACCACCACCCCATCGACATCATCTCCATCATCATCATCATCATCGTCATCATCATCATCATCATCGTCGTCGTCATCGTCATCATCATCATCATCGTCGTCGCCGTCGTCATCATCATCATCATCTTCTTCTTCTTCTTCTTCTTATTCTTCTTCTTCATCATCATCATCAGCATCAGCATCGACGTTGTCGTCGTCGTCGTCACCATTATCATCATCGTCGTCATCATCATCATCATCTTATTCTTCTTCTTCTTCATCATCATCATCAGCATCAGCATCGACGTCGTCGTCGTCATCGTCACCATTATCATCATCATCGTCATCATCATCACCTTCCAAGCCTCACTCATGTCATGAGTCAATAACAGTAATGACTTCTTTACTGTCAAGTCGAAGCGCGAAGGTCACGAGAGGAGGATGACGTCATTTGGATCGTCATCATCATCATCATCATCATCACCGTCGTTGACGTCATGTCATTATCGTCATGACAGACGTCATCTTTGCGATCACCACCATTACCGTTATCACTAGGTGAACCAGTTCTGTGACTTGTTACGT